>OX392499.1:0-143915 GCA_947623375.1 Apotomis capreana
AGCTGTCCAGCACTTTCTTTAAGTAGGGGGGCACGCCGTGGTAGCAGAGTGCCTCCTTGATGACTGAGTAGGGGAGAGTGCCAAAAGCGTTGGCAATGTCCAAAGACACCGCCACCACCCCTTCCCCTCGGTTACCTGCGTGGTCGCAGAATTCCTTGAGGGAGCTCAGTGCGTCCATAGTGGACCGCCCCGCCCGGAACCCGTACTGTCCGGCACTTATGTTCGGGCCGGTATTCTCCAGATGCTGATGGATGCGAGAGACGAGGATCCTCTCAAACATCTTGCCAGTCTCATCCAGCAGCACCAGGGGGCGATACCCCGATGGAGAGTCCGGTGGACGACCTTCCTTCCGCAGGAGGCACAGTTTACCCTCCTTCCAGCATTTCGGGAACCGCCCCTCCCTCATACAGTCCTCGAAGAGGTCTTTGAGGCGGTCCCCGAGGTGTTTTAGTGCCAGAGGAAGGATTTTTCCTGGCACTCCGTCCGGTCCTGGCGCCTTCCTGCTGGAACGAAGGGGATAAATCACCCTCTCCAGCTCGTCCTCTGTGACTGGCGGGACGTCAGTTGGGCCCTCTGGCTCCGCAGCAGGGGCAGCCATGCGCGGAGGGACAAAGTCAGGCGCTGGTGGAAAGAGGCCATCGACAATCCTTGCGAGAAGGTCCGGCTCCAAGGAGTCCGTGGGGGGAGCTCGTTTCATTTTGTTGCGGACAATTTTATACGGTCTCCCCCACGGATCCCGGTCTAGCGTCGCCAAGAATTCCTCTCTCGCCTCGTCCTTCCTCCGAGCAATGGCTACCTTTAAGGCATCCTTCGACTCTCTGAGGGCCGTGTAGAGCTGTTCCTCCTCCTCTTCCGTGTGTCGCCTTCGTCTACAGCGGGTGTACTCGCGCCGAGCACGGTTACTAGCGGCGCGGAGGGCCGCAATTTCCTGCGACCACCAGTAGACCTGCTTTTTAACAGGTGTGCGCTTCCTCGCCCTGGGCATAGCAGCGTCACACACCCGTGTCAGCGACGCACGGAAGCCTACTGCTCTCTCCTCAACGTCCAGGTCCGCTGAGAGAGGAGGACACCATGCCTCCACCATAGCCGCTTCGTCCGCCATTTCGCGATCCAGGTTGGCCACTGACCACTTCAGGAAGCCCCTGCCGTTCCTGGCTGTTGTGCCGCGGTCTTCGCGGCTGGGCGGCGTCACATCTACTGCTGGGGAGACCGTCATCCTGATATATCGATGGTCGGATAGTGTCTCTTCATCAGCCAGGACGCGCCAGTCGGAGATGCGTGCAGCAAGTGCAGGGGTCGCGAACGTGACATCCACAATGGATCCTCCCTGCCTGCGCACGCATGTGTTGACGTTGCCCTGGTTGACTACCTCCAGTTCCATCGTCACCGCCCAGTCGCTCAAGGCTGCCCCTTTAGGATCTGTATTGGGGCACCCCCACGCCATATTCTTGGCGTTGAGGTCCCCCAACACCATGATCTGCGCCGAGTCAGCCGTCCGTACCACTCTTCCTAGCCTCGCGAGGAAGCGCTCAAAGGCATCAAGCGGTCGATTTGGGGAAAAGTACGCCGCCACCAGTACAATTCCGCCCCATTTGGCAGCCACAAATCCCTCACCTCGCTCTGTCTCTGTGAGAGGGGGGCAGTCACCCGCCACCGGTGCCATCATGGCAACTCGCTCGTCGGTGGCACCCACCCAGTTATTCTGGGAAGGGACAAGGTATGGTTCTGCAATCACCGCCACGCTGATGCCCCACTCTGCTACCACCTGCATGAGTAGGTCCTGAGCGCGGGCGCAGTGGTTGGCGTTGCATTGCAGAATGTCCAGTTTCTGGTTTTGTCCTGGCATTAGATTTCCATACCCTGCCCCTCATCGTCCGGGTGATCGGCGTTCCCTTCTAGGACCTCCGGGGTTTTCTTACCGGCTGGGGCCTCTCTTCCTCTTATTGGAGGGGGGCAGCAGGTTTTCCCTCCCATTATATGGCCTGCGGGGCGTTTGGAGTGATGACACACCGCGCAGAATGCAGGCGCATCGCAGTCCGCCTTTCGGTGGTCAGGCCGACTACACCTGTAACACAGGGCACTCCGGTCAACCGACGATGGGCAAAGTGCGCGCGTGTGTCCAGTGCCCATACACCGGTAGCAACGCATTGGCGTCCGCTCCAGTACCCTCACTTGCGCCGATGACCACCCCACCAGCAGCCGTCCAGTTACAGCCAATCGCTGGGCCGATGTGATCGGGCACTCCACCCACGTTGTGCCTGTGCCATTCGGGCGTGCCTGGATTGCTCCCACCTTGACCTGCGCCAACAAGCATTCTCCCTTGGTGGATATGGCGCCCGCAACTGCGTCCGGAGTAGCCGATTCATCAAGCCCGGATATCAGCAGCTTGGCCATTTTAACTGCTCGGTATACCCTCGCGTCGCCACCCACCAGTTCGCCTATCTTGCTGCACAGGTCATCAGCAACCCTACTATTTTCTTCTCCGGGTACCTCGATGACACGAGCTCCAGCTGCTGTTTTACGGATCCGCACGTGCTCAATACCCAGGTCTCCAAGTTTGAGCGACGTGGTTGCCTTGGTCATAACGGAGGCGTAGGTGGCCTCTGTACCGGGCTTCAGCGCTACCACGATAGCAGCGGTCCTAGGCGCAGTAAGCTTCCGTGGATCCTGCGGGGTCTTCTTGGCCTGGGCTTTCGGGGGCAGAGGCTTAGGAGTATTGGCCTTCTTCTTTCCCCTTTTAACCACTGTCGTCCATTGTGGTTGGGCAGGTGGTGCTTCCGGCTGAGCACTGGAGACAGGCTCAGCTTGATGGGGCGTTGGGGGATCCCGCCGTGGTTTAGGCTTAGTCTTCGCCTTTTTGGTCTTCGGGGCTGGAGCAGGTCTGGCAGGGGGCATCAGGTTGGACCCCGTTGCACCAGACTTTGCTGGCTCAGTTGTAGCTGCGGAGGCAGCTTGAGTCCTCTTTGCTTTTGACCGGCTGGTGGGAGGGTCTGCCTTCGCTCGATCCGCGGCTAGAGGCGGTCGAAGTGTCGGTGCGGGCGGGAGGAGACTTTTGACCTCATCCATTCGTGCGTTAACCATATCTCCTAGTGAGACAAAGAGTTCTCTGGTCAGCTGCACTTTAAACTCCCTTAGAGCATCGGTCACTGATTCCAGGATTGGATTTTCAGCGCGAGGAGCCGTCGTGGTCTCAGTTCGACGTTCTGAGAATGCCGTGCGTAGCGCTCTGGTCTCGTCCCGCAGGTGAGCTAGCTCCTCCTTCATTCTCCTGTTGTCGGCCTTCAGGGTGCGGATCTCCTCTTCCTCTCCCCTGCCCTCAAGGCGTTCGGCAGCTGCCAGTATGTCTTTGCAGGCCTGATACATACGGCTCTTGACCTTTCCATTGAGGTTGCTGGATTTGGTCGCCTCCTCTAGAACCGTCTTGGCAGCTTTACGTACGACCTGAATGTGGTCATCCTCCGTGTGTACAGACGAGCTACGGCTGCGGCTGCGGCTTGGTTCAATCCTCATTCTGGAACCATCCACCGCGGCATCCCTCTTGTCCCGCCTCTTCAATCGAAAGGTTTCCCTCTTCTCGAGAGGAGAACTCTGTTTCAGATCTACGTACGCCCTCTCGTGCCCCATGTCCTCCAAGTGTGCCTTGAGCTGCGCTCTCGCTGCGGCCATCCCACTGTAGTGGCCCCTCGATCCAGCGCCCTTGCCCCTGCGAGCAGTGTTCACTTTGAGTCTGGGCTCTGCCTCGTCAGCGCCAGCCGTACGAGGTCTCTTGCTTCCTCCTGGCCTCGGAGTATCTCCTGTTGCTGCCGCGACAGCAGTGCCCTCCACAGAGACTCTCGTGCTTCTGCCATCTGCACATGTTTCCTCAATCGTGCCGGGATTGCTGGTGTTGGAGTGCGACATCGGGTCGCAGTCCTTCACTTCCAGATGAGCTAACTCCTTATTGCGCATGACGTCATGTTCGAGCCGCGTTAGCTCGATGCGCAATTGCGGCTGCTGCGCCATCGTGGCTGCCGCCTCGTTCGCCACATTATCGGTTGCCATGTTCCTAGCCAAGTCGTCACTTATATCTAAGCTTAAATCTAAAGTTTTAGGTCTTGAAATTTTGTATTCCCACGAGTATGGGGGAAATGACCGGTCCACCCAGGCAGTGCCCCCTGTACCTGGGTAACCCTACTACCACTGGGAGGGCGGGCGGTCTCCCAGGGTTGGCCGCTAGTGGCTGCGTTACCTACGCAGCCACTCCTAAGGGTGTCGATCGGAGACCTGCGTTGCGCACGAAGAACTGGAGTCTCCCTCCCACAGCCACCATTGGAGGCCGAAAGCCCCCCGGGCGCGCCACGGATATGTGTGGCACCCGATGCGTGAGCCTCCTACCACGCTAACACCGCCGACCCACCCAGAGAATGGATCTGCGTTTGGGTTTCTCAGAAACCCAATGCACAATCCTTCCAGGCAGATAGGCAGTGTCAGAGAAGCAGAGGGCTCCCTGACCAGGCAACAACACATACCCGCGACACGTCAAGGGCCCCTTCGACCTCCTCAAGCGCCCG
This sequence comes from Apotomis capreana, assembly GCA_947623375.1. NCBI lineage: Eukaryota > Metazoa > Arthropoda > Insecta > Lepidoptera > Tortricidae > Apotomis > Apotomis capreana. Next base: position 4,551 of record OX392499.1, read on the forward strand.
CGCGGCGGGAGAACCCAGAGGTTCGTGCGAAAAGCAGTGCCCCGATCGACACCACAGGAGAACCTCGACGCCACGTGCCCCAGCGCCGGGGTTAAGGGATTTATTATAGGGGTTGTCTCCTCGCGGTCCGGCCAATGAAGGCAAGACCCCCGTTCCCGTTCCAAGCCGCGAGACGTGACCACGACACTCGGAACGGGGCTACGGATCCGGCGGTGGCGCGGGCAGGATAAACCCCCACAGTGCCTGCCTGACGGCATGGTAAGTGCTCGCCAGGCCCGCCCTCCCTTGGTTCATCCACTGCGCCCTCTGCTATTCAGAGGGACGCGCGGAGAACCCTCCCGGGGACAAACGTCCCACGGCTCCTCCTCCGACCTCATCCACTGCGCCCTCTGCTGCTCAGAGGGACGCGCGGAGAGTCCCTCCTGGGCCGAAGCCCCCCTTTCCCCCCCCTGGGCCGAAACCCCCCGTTTCCCCCCCAGTGTTTGGTTCGCGGGACTACGTCCTACCCCGGCTCGACGTCAGTAGCCGGGGCGTTCCCCTATCCACCACCTGGGGACGCGCCACGTCGGGGTTCACCTCCCCGCCCACTCGGACAACCGAGCAGGTCCGTGGAACCTAACCTAACCTAACCTAACCTAACCTAACCTAACCTAACCTAACCTAACCTAACCTAACCTAACCTAACCTAACCTAACCTAACCTAACCTAACCTAACCTAACCTAACCTAACCTAACCTAACCTAACCTAACCTAACCTAACCTAACCTAACCTAACCTAACCTAACCTAACCTAACCTAACCTAACCTAACCTAACCTAACCTAACCTAACCTAACCTAACCTAACCTAACCTAACCTAACCTAACCTAACCTAACCTAACCTAACCTAACCTAACCTAACCTAACCTAACCTAACCTAACCTAACCTAACCTAACCTAACCTAACCTAACCTAACCTAACCTAACCTAACCTAACCTAACCTAACCTAACCTAACCTAACCTAACCTAACCTAACCTAACCTAACCTAACCTAACCTAACCTAACCTAACCTAACCTAACCTAACCTAACCTAACCTAACCTAACCTAACCTAACCTAACCTAACCTAACCTAACCTAACCTAACCTAACCTAACCTAACCTAACCTAACCTAACCTAACCTAACCTAACCTAACCTAACCTAACCTAACCTAACCTAACCTAACCTAACCTAACCTAACCTAACCTAACCTAACCTAACCTAACCTAACCTAACCTAACCTAACCTAACCTAACCTAACCTAACCTAACCTAACCTAACCTAACCTAACCTAACCTAACCTAACCTAACCTAACCTAACCTAACCTAACCTAACCTAACCTAACCTAACCTAACCTAACCTAACCTAACCTAACCTAACCTAACCTAACCTAACCTAACCTAACCTAACCTAACCTAACCTAACCTAACCTAACCTAACCTAACCTAACCTAACCTAACCTAACCTAACCTAACCTAACCTAACCTAACCTAACCTAACCTAACCTAACCTAACCTAACCTAACCTAACCTAACCTAACCTAACCTAACCTAACCTAACCTAACCTAACCTAACCTAACCTAACCTAACCTAACCTAACCTAACCTAACCTAACCTAACCTAACCTAACCTAACCTAACCTAACCTAACCTAACCTAACCTAACCTAACCTAACCTAACCTAACCTAACCTAACCTAACCTAACCTAACCTAACCTAACCTAACCTAACCTAACCTAACCTAACCTAACCTAACCTAACCTAACCTAACCTAACCTAACCTAACCTAACCTAACCTAACCTAACCTAACCTAACCTAACCTAACCTAACCTAACCTAACCTAACCTAACCTAACCTAACCTAACCTAACCTAACCTAACCTAACCTAACCTAACCTAACCTAACCTAACCTAACCTAACCTAACCTAACCTAACCTAACCTAACCTAACCTAACCTAACCTAACCTAACCTAACCTAACCTAACCTAACCTAACCTAACCTAACCTAACCTAACCTAACCTAACCTAACCTAACCTAACCTAACCTAACCTAACCTAACCTAACCTAACCTAACCTAACCTAACCTAACCTAACCTAACCTAACCTAACCTAACCTAACCTAACCTAACCTAACCTAACCTAACCTAACCTAACCTAACCTAACCTAACCTAACCTAACCTAACCTAACCTAACCTAACCTAACCTAACCTAACCTAACCTAACCTAACCTAACCTAACCTAACCTAACCTAACCTAACCTAACCTAACCTAACCTAACCTAACCTAACCTAACCTAACCTAACCTAACCTAACCTAACCTAACCTAACCTAACCTAACCTAACCTAACCTAACCTAACCTAACCTAACCTAACCTAACCTAACCTAACCTAACCTAACCTAACCTAACCTAACCTAACCTAACCTAACCTAACCTAACCTAACCTAACCTAACCTAACCTAACCTAACCTAACCTAACCTAACCTAACCTAACCTAACCTAACCTAACCTAACCTAACCTAACCTAACCTAACCTAACCTAACCTAACCTAACCTAACCTAACCTAACCTAACCTAACCTAACCTAACCTAACCTAACCTAACCTAACCTAACCTAACCTAACCTAACCTAACCTAACCTAACCTAACCTAACCTAACCTAACCTAACCTAACCTAACCTAACCTAACCTAACCTAACCTAACCTAACCTAACCTAACCTAACCTAACCTAACCTAACCTAACCTAACCTAACCTAACCTAACCTAACCTAACCTAACCTAACCTAACCTAACCTAACCTAACCTAACCTAACCTAACCTAACCTAACCTAACCTAACCTAACCTAACCTAACCTAACCTAACCTAACCTAACCTAACCTAACCTAACCTAACCTAACCTAACCTAACCTAACCTAACCTAACCTAACCTAACCTAACCTAACCTAACCTAACCTAACCTAACCTAACCTAACCTAACCTAACCTAACCTAACCTAACCTAACCTAACCTAACCTAACCTAACCTAACCTAACCTAACCTAACCTAACCTAACCTAACCTAACCTAACCTAACCTAACCTAACCTAACCTAACCTAACCTAACCTAACCTAACCTAACCTAACCTAACCTAACCTAACCTAACCTAACCTAACCTAACCTTTTTTTTTTTTTTTTTTTTTAACGTGGGGGAAATGCCTTATATGCATACCCGTCCTCTCAGGGGGCGAGGACGGGTTATGTCGGACTCGCACCGACTAAAACCTACCACGATATTCCGTCACACCGCAAGTGGTGGCGGGGTTACGGGAACGCTTTTGCACACAACCGCGACCCCGCCAGCGGCGGCCACTTAACAGCGGCCCCTTCTCAGAATTTTCCTTCTTGTTGGACGCACCAGATATAAGGGCACGTCCTCCTCTCCTCGACCCCCATCCAGTAGAGTGACGAACCCCCCCCGGGTCCGACACATGGAGGCCATGGGCACCGGGAAGGGAAATCCAACCCAGCACCCCACAGCTCAACTTTTCATGCGGGCAATGGGCTCTCGACCCTATTCCCGCAGACCCTCACTGAGGCGGCATCATACGGCCCGCAAAGGCCATCCGACGCCGGCCTGGTCTCCTCCTTCGCTGCGGCAGAGCATTGGCGTCATCCTCACGCTCTCTCTCCGCCGCCTCTTTTTGAGCCATTACGACCTCACTGAAGGCCGCCACTGCCGCCCAGGCCTCCTCACTGCCAGCCATCATCTCCACCACCACCGGCAGGGAGAGATCCGCACCAATGACCGCGGACAGAGCTGCGCGTGGCTCCGCCCAGGCAGGGCACTCAACGCGCGTATGCTGCGCCGTGTCCACGGTCCCTCCATCGCAATGGTGACACCTCGTGGTTGCCTCCCTGCCCAACACCTCACACAGGTACCTGCCGAAGCAGCCATGCCCGGTCAAGAGCTGCGTAAGGCGGAAGGTGGGTGCGCCGTGTTTGCGTTCGACCCACTCTTTAAGAATAGGCCGAACAGCGGCTACAAGATCTTGACTAGGCCCCGGGAGACCTAGCCTTTCTTCCCACCTTCCAAAGAGGACACCACGGGCCTCCTCACGCCACTGCCGGACCTCCTGCGGGTGAGGCCAGTTCTGGCCCTCCCTGGCTGCCAGCATCCGCCGATACACTGAAGCATGGATCTCGGCTTCAAGGTCCCACGGCGGACTGCCAGCAATCAGGCAGGCCCCCACGAAGGACACCGTACGGTATGCCCTTGCTGCCCTGAGCACCATCGCGCGCTGTGGACGCCGCAAAAGAGCAACGTTGTGTGGGCTCAGGGCATCTGCCCATATCGGCGCTCCATAGAGCGCCATTGAGCGCACCACCCCCGCGTAAAGGCGGCGACAAACTCCGCCTGGTCCTCCTATATTGGGCAGGATTCGCCCGAGTGCTCCGGCAGCAGCCACCAACTTAGGGGCCAAGTGCCGGAAGTGCTCCTGGAACTTCCATCTGCCGTCGAGGACAAGTCCCAGGTACTTCATTGTCGACCCGACGGCAATGGTAGCTCCTCCTACCGTCAACGTTGCTCCGGGTGGTGGCGCATTTCGAGGCCCGTGGAAGACTAGGGCCTCAGATTTGTGAAGGGCCACCTCCAGACCCAACGCACGGATCCTCTGGACCACATGTGCCACGCCAGCCGTAGCGAGATAGGCCGCCTCCCGGTATGTACTACCACGGGCCGACACAAGAGTATCGTCAGCGTAACACGTTACGCTGACCCCCCGCAAAGTGGCCCCGCGCAGCACCCAGTCGTAACCGATGTTCCACAGGAGCGGCCCTAACACCGAACCCTGTGGAACACCGCACGACATGGCCCTCCTTCCCCAGCCATCCTTAGTCGGATAGGCGACCTCCCTCCCTGCAAAGTAGTCAGCAATCGTTTGCTGTAGGTACCTTGGCACATTGTGGTACCGCAGTGCCGACTTGATAGTTTCCCAGGGCAGGGTATTGAAGGCGTTGGAGATATCCAAAGACACTGCCATCAATACCCCGCCCTGCGAAATTTCCTCCTCAGCGAGACGCCTGACGCGGGCGATCGCGTCAAGAGTCGAGCGACCATGCCGAAACCCATACTGCCACTCGCTCAAGTCCGGGTTCATACACCTTGCAAGACGTGCAGCAATCACACGCTCAAAGAGCTTGCTGACCTCACCAAGGAGCACTATGGGGCGATAGGCCGACGGCTGATCGGGTGGGCGCCCCTCCTTTCGAAGAAGCACCAACTTACCCGTTTTCCACCTTTGCGGAAATCGCCCCTGCTCCAGGCACGAGGTAAAAATAGCCCCGACCCAGCCGCCGATCTCATCCATCGCTAATGCTAGAGCGTGCCCCGGTACCCCGTCAAGACCGGGCGCCGTTTTCTTCGATCGCATTTTCAAAACGGTGACTTCAAGTTCCGCCTCAGACACTGGGGGCACCTCCGCCTCAGTGCTCTGCAGTGCGACAGTGGCAGCCATTAGTGGCGGCTCAAACTCCCCTCGCTCCGGGAAAAGCGCACCCACTACCTGATCCAGAAGCTCTGGCTGAAGAGTGCTAGTCAATGGGGGAGCCCAAGGTCGGAGTTTTTGCCTCACGACACGGTACGGCCTCCCCCACGGATCTCTGTCCAGAGCCTCCAACCACTCCTTCCACGACGCCTCCTTGGCCTGTGCTATGGCTGCCTGCAGCGCTCTACAGGCGACCCTGTAAGCATCGTACAAAGCGTCCTCCTGCTCCTGTTCGCGCGCTCTTCTCCTCCTGTACCTCGCATACTGGCGGCGCGCAGCCACGCAAGCGTTCCGCAATTGGCGGATTTCCGGGCGCCACCAGTACACTTGCCGCCTTGGGGAGACTGGCTTTGCCCTAGGCATAGCCGCATCACAGATGCGCGTCAGAGCAATGGCAAGCTGTTCGGCCTGCTGGTCAACCTGGTCCTCCATATCCGCATTAGTCCCCCAGGATTCGACGATAGCCGCTTCCTTGGCAAGTTGTCGGTCAAGTTTGCCCAACACCCAACGTGGGCCATCCTCAGGCCGGCTTCCCTCCAAGAGAGGAGTGGGGGCCGCAGATATGCTAAACCGGATATATCGGTGATCCGAAAGGGTCTCCTCACCAGTTTCCACCCTCCAGTCTAGAACACGGCGGGCCAGGGCGTGGGACGCGAACGTTATGTCGACGATCGATTCGCCCTGCTGCCGCACGCACGTGCTCTCCGAACCCTGGTTCAGGATCACCAATTCCTGTGCCACCGCCCACTCCTCAAGCACCTCACCACGAGGATCAGTCCCGAGGCACCCCCACGCCGTAGACTTGGCATTAAAGTCACCGGCAACCAAAATGGGTGTTGGGCGTATCTGTCCTATAAGACCTCCAACCTCCGCCAGCATCTGCTCAAACTCCGCCACGCTGCGGCTAGGGGGATAATAAATCCCAATAACAGCCAGACCAGCCATAGCTACTAGCACGTAACCGTCACCCCTTGAGACTCTGTCATAAGGTAGGATACTCGCAGTAGACACAGCAACGGCTACACTGAAGTCACGATCAGAGACCCAACCATCCACAGTTGGAACACAATAAGGCTCGGAAACCACCGCCACATCTACTTGCCACTCAGCCATGGATTGGACCAGAAGGTCCTGAGCCCTAGCCGAGTGGTTGATGTTGGCTTGCAGAAACTGTAGGGCCATTATTGGATGGTTTCCATAGGCTCCTCCTGCCTACTCGACTGCGACAACTGACTGGGTAGCGACCCTGCTGTCGCCTTCGTTCTCGCCACGTCGGCTCCTTGAGAGTAGCTTGGGCATTCCTTGCTACCGATGGAATGCCCTGCTGGCTTACCAGCTGCCACACATATCGCACAGCTCGCCTCAGCAGCAGAACACTCGCGCGCCTTATGACCGGGTTCCCCACAGCGGAAACAGACGTTACTGCGGTCAACCCCTCCACTGCACTTGGCCCCCACATGACCCGGTTCCAGGCACCTGTAGCAGCGAAAGGGCCTAGGCTCAAGTAGCACCACACGCGCCGAAACCCAACCCACTGTGACTCGACCTACCTCCACAAGCTTCTTAGCCACCACAACGGGGCAGTTAAGCCAAAGCGACCCCATGCCACTAGGCCCACGGGACATTACGCCTGGCCTGATTGCGTCAGTGCCGCATCCTCCTTCCCTAGCTACTGCTGATACGACCTCCTCAACAGTGACGGAGTCATCGAGCCCCAAGACTCGTACTTCAGCGCACTTCACGGGGCGATGGACCTGCACTACATCACTGTCTAAAACTTCGCGAAGTTTTCCTGCCAAAGCATCTGCAGCTTTCTCGGCATTTTCAGTGCCAGGAGGAATCTCCAGCATCCGTGCTCCAGTGACCGTCGTCCGGAAACGCACCTGGGTAAGGCCAACCTCCTGAAGCTTTATACGGCTTTTGGCCTCCGCCAAGAGCGTTTCGTATTTGTGGCCACCTTCAAGGGCCCCTGGCTTCAAGGTGAGCGTAACTGCCGGTGTCCGAGGAGGGCGAAGCTTGGACGCCTTCCCTTGAACACTAGGAGGCGGCCCGCTCTTACCTACCACCACTTTTCTTCTGGGCTTCCTTCCAGCTACCGTAGCCCAAGAGTTGTTTCCAGGTGCACCCTCCACTACCACTTCAGGCCCTTGAGGTTGTGACTGTGGCTGAGGTTTACGGGCTGCAATTGCCGCCATCGTCCGCTTCTTCCTCCTACGCTTATTGCCCCTTTTCCCTGATACCATCCTTGGGGCACCAGCGACAGCCTTACCAGCTACTGGTTTTGCAGGCAAAGACCCCGAAGCAGCAGTAGAAGCCTGAGGGACTCGCGGCCTGTCAGCGGCCAACGACGGACGCGATGCTGGCGTTACAAGCCCCGCTAGCCTAGCATCAAACCGCGCATTTACAATCGCGCCCACTTGCGCAATCAGCTCCTGCTTAAACTTCTCCATGTATGCCTGCACACCCTCAAGCATACCGTGTCCACCGTCCCCTGATGTGGCCAAAGGCACTGGGCTAGCACGCTGATTACGCACCTCAGTCCTGAGCAGCTCAAAATCCTTCCGGATCCCCACTAGTTCCGCTCGCAAGCGATCGTTCTCAGCCTGCAGCCTCCTTGACTCGTCTGATTGTGACCTTCCAGCCAACTCCAGAACTGCCTCCTTGATTGACTCAGCAGCGTCCTTCAAATCACGCACAAAAGTGCCTTTAAGGTTCTTGGACTTCGCAGCAATAGAGGTGATTAACTCCACACTATCCAACACTCTATCACTCAGCTCCGAAGCCACAGCCTCACCACACTTTGATGGCTGTGAAAGAACCGCCTCTCGTGCATGACGCGCTCTGGTACACCTTTCCATCAGATCTTTCTCCGTGGCAATCCTTAGCTCCTCCTGTGCAGCAGCATTCAAAGCCTCCTTGGCTTTAGCTAGGCCCACATACTGCCCTGTCGTAGGGGGACGACCCCTTCCACGCACAACCGGTACCAGCCCTGCTTCAGCCTCCTCGCCTGACTCACCAGACAACTGTGAGCAACTTCCACCAACTCTCTGCCTCTTAACGCCTTGACTTTTTTTCCTATAGCGGCCTGCATTCCCCCTGATCGTAGCAGTGCAACGCACTGCCTCCGAGTTCTCCGCCTCCGGATCCTCCAACTCCACGACCTCCTGATCTACGTCACACGCAGCAGGAACCTCTTCACTATTTTCCCTTAAAACTAAATTACTTAAGCCTAGGTTTTTGGATTTGGACATTTGCTTTTGATCCCACGAGTATGGGGGAAAAAACAGTCCACCCAGGCAGTGCCCCCTGTACCTGGGTAACCCTATATACATCTGTGATGTCGGGCGGTTTCACAGGAAAACTTAACCTAGCGCGGGCCGGCCAGTTAAGGCAAGCCCTCCGGTCCGCAGCGCCGCCCGTACCCCATTAACGCCTCAACTGGGGATCGTTGGAACGACACTGCGGGTTCCGGGATTCAAGGCGAGCTGGCGTAAACTCCCCTGATTGGTAGCTTCCAAACAGGAAGCCACCACCATCCTCCCAACGTATCGGGTCATCCTCACCTCAGTCACGTCTGCACAGTCCTCTACTCTGCAGAGGAGCGCAGAGTAACCACCACGAGGCCTCCTAAAGGCCCGTCCATCCCGAACGGCAGGCTCTAACAAGCCCCCCGCCGGGATGTGCTGCTCTTCGTCTGGCTCCTCCCCCCTCGCCTTCCCGGTATGGGTAACCCTGTCCGGTATAGCCTCGGGGATCACAGGAGCACGCAAGCCCCCCCACCACGACAAGGTGGCAGCACGTCGGGGGGGAACCTAACCTAACCTTTTTTTTTTTTTTTTTTTTCGTTGGAAAAATGCTTTATGCATACCCGCACCCTCGGGGGAGGGGATGCGGGTTATGTAGGACTCGGCAAAAAGCCGCCGCTACCCACTAAAAAACCAACGTTGTGTCTGCGCGCCACCAGTGGGGCGTGGCCACGGGATCCCCTAAGTACGCAACCGCGACCACGCCGGCGCCGCCCGCCGCTAGCACACGCAGCGGGCCCTTCTCTGGGAGGGGTAGAGAGGAACTTCTACCCCTGCCTCCTCAGAAGGCGCGTGGACACACCACGCGCGCCTTCTCGGCGAGGACTATGTTACGGGCAGCGGCGCCCCCGCGCCACTGCCCAGGCCTCGCTAGGTGGGGGGAATGAGGTGGGCGTACGCCCTTCTCCGGGCCCCAACGCGCTTGCGGCGGATCGGGTGCGACGCTGGGTCAGCCTCCCGCTCCCTCTCCGCCTTCTCCTTCTGCGACATCACATCCTCGCAGAAGGAGAGGACCGCTTTCCACGACCTCTCGTCGGCGACCATAGCCTTGACTACGGCCGGCAAGGAGAGGTCGTCCCCCACCACTGCCACGAGGTCGCGGCGCTGCCCCGCCCAAGCTGGGCATTCCTCCAGGGTATGCTGCGCCGTGTCCTCGTCGCTGCTGCACTGGTGGCACCCGGCCGTCACCTCCCGTCTGGCGAACCGGTGCAGGTAGCTCCCAAAGCAGCCATGCCCCGTGAGCACCTGCACCAACCGGAAGGTCAGCGAACCCCGCTCTCTCTCCAGCCAGTCTCGTAGGACCGGCCGAACCGCCTCGACAGTCCTATGTCCCCCCTCGACTCTAGCTAGTCGCTCCTCCCATTGAAGGACAATGGACTGTCGGAGGAGGAGCTTCTGCTCTTCTACCTCCCCGGGCGCAGGATGGTACTCCTGAAGCCGGAGGTCCCTTCGCCACTGGTACAGAGACGCTTGGGCCTCCGCCTCCAGGTCCCAGGGAGGCGTTCCCGCCAGTAAGCACGCCGCATCGTATGAGGTGGTGCGGTACCCGCGTACAACGCTGACGGCCATCGCCCTCTGAGCCTTCCTCAGCAGGGCGACATTGCGGGCCGCCAGGTTTACCGCCCAGATCGGGGCCCCGTACAGGGCCATCGATCGCACCACCCCCATATACAGGCGGCGGCTCGCACTCTCTGGCCCCCCGACGTTGGGCATCAGCCGCTTCAATGCGGCCGATGCTGCCATCAATCGGGGGGTCAGGCGGGTGAAGTGTTGGCGGAAGCTCCAGCGGGAATCGAGGACAAGTCCAAGATACTTCATGTCGGACTTGACCTCGATTCGAGTGCCACCGACGACGATGCTGGATCCTGCAGGTGGCGCCTTCCGGGCGGCGTGGAAGCAAATCGCTTCGGACTTGTGTAGCGCCACCTCCAGCCCCAGCATCGTTATGCGCCTTACCACCAGTGCTACTGTCACGGTAGCGAGGCGTGCTGCCTCCCGGTACGAGGTTCCCCGAGACGTGACTAGCGTGTCGTCTGCGTAGCAGGTCACGCTCGATCCCGAGAGAAGCTCCCCCCGCAGCACCCAGTCGTACCCGATGTTCCACAGGAGCGGCCCTAAGACCGAGCCCTGTGGAACACCGCACGACATCTCCCACCTTGTCAGCCCACCGTCCTGGACCGGGTACTCCACACACCGTTCCGAGAGGTAGGCCCCGACTATTTGGCATAGGTAGGGAGGCACCTTGTGGTGTTTCAGCGCCTCCCTAACGCATGACCACGGCAGAGTGTTGAATGCGTTGGCGATATCTAGCGATACCGCCAGGAGCACCCCACCGCGGTCAACCGCCTCATCCGAGAGGGCTTTAATGCGCGCGACCGCATCCACGGTCGACCTGCCCTCTCGGAATCCAAACTGATGTTCGGATAAGTCGGGACCCACCTCCCGGAGGTGCTCGACGAGGCGACAACAGATGATACGCTCGAACAGCTTGTCCGCCTCATCGAGCAGCACGATTGGACGGTAGGCTGATGGAGATTCCGCGGGACGCCCGTCTTTTTTAAGTAGGACGAGCCGGCCGGTTTTCCATATGGTCGGAAATCGGCCGGACTGAAGACAGGCGTCCAGTAGCCCGCGGAATCTCTCCCCCAGGGCCTGCAGCGCCAGAGCCAGGACGCGTCCCGGGATCCCATCTGGCCCCGGTGCCGTGTTTTTGGCTTTAAGCCTCAGCACGGCCGCGTCTAGCTCTGCCTCCGTTACCGGAGGCACCTCGACTTCCGCGCCCTCATACCCGACGTGCTGACGGGGTGGTGCCATTTCCGGAGGCCGGTGTTCCGGTCTGTTCGGGAACAGATTGGAGACAACGGCCCCCAGCAGTCGAGGCTCGAGACTCTCCGTCAAGGGGGGGGCCCAGGGGCGTAGCTTACCCCTGACCGCCTTGTACGGCCTCCCCCATGGATCTCGGTTTAGAGTCTCGAGAAGCTCCGCTCTGGCGCTCGCCTTCGCCTCGCAGATGGAGAGCTGCAGCGCCTTGACCGCCTCTCTATAGGCGCTGTACAGCTGCGTCTCCTCGTCAATGTCTCGGGTCTGCCTGCGTCGGCGCGACCGTGTGTACTGGCGTCTCGCCCTGCCGCAGCGGGATCGAAGTTCTTCGATATCACGAGACCACCAGTACACTTGTCGCTTCGGAGGCCGAGGCTTGGCTCGGGACATGCCTGCGTCACAAACTTGTGACATGGCGTCCCGGAACCTGACTGCCTCTTCCTCGACCTCCACAGGCCCGGAAGATGTTGTCCAGGCCTGGACGAGGGACGCTATCTCCACTGCTTCTCGATCCAGGCTGCTTAAGGCCCATCTGGGGGACGGGGTCGCAGCACGGCCATTCGGACGACGATCCGTGTCCAATGTGACTTCGGAGGAGGTGGAGACATCAAACCGGATATACATATGGTCTGATAATGTCTCCACCTTCTCCAGGACTCTCCAGTCTTGGACACGCGGCGCAAGGGCAGAGGTCGCGAACGTTACGTCCACGATGGACTCCCCCTGCCAGCGCACGCAGGTGCTGGCCGACCCTCGGTTCAATACCGACAGGCCGGTCATCGTCGCCCACTCCTCGAGAAGGTCTCCACGAGTGTCGGTCGCGGGACAACCCCAAGCCATGGATTTGGCATTTAGGTCGCCCGCGACAACCACCGGGCGCGGTAGGGTCTGCCCAATGAGGGCCCCTAGCTGGCCAAGGAAGGCTTCAAACTCGGGGACACTTCTGTTGGGGGAGAAATATACCCCGATCAAGGTTATTTCTCCCCAGAGGACCGCCACGTAGCCTTGACCCCTCGACACGATGGAGGGGGGCAATGTGCCTTCTGCCCCTACTTTTAAAATGATGGCCACCAAGCCGTCCAGATCCGCAGCCCAGTTATCCCTAGGAGGGACATAGTATGGCTCGGCGACCACGGCAGCATCTATCGACCACTGCGCCATGGACTGCAGGAGGAGATCTTGAGCCCCGGCGCAGTGGTTAATGTTCGCCTGGAGGACCCGACTAACAGGCGTCATCTTGGCGCAGTGTCAGTCGGGCCCTCTTGTGTAGCCGGAGGCGATGACGCTCTAGGGGTGTCTGGTCTGCCGGACATCTTCCGAGGCACACGTTTCAGGGCTTTGGCCCCCGTCGTGCAGTTGCCGCTGCCGGCGCTATGGTCGGCAGGTTTGCCCGCTGCTGCGCACAGAGAGCAGTGAGGCGTGGCTATGCAGTCTCTGGCCTTGTGGCCGGTTTGACCGCAGCGGTAGCATTGGTCACTGCGGTCGATTTCCGACGTGCACCCCTTCCTGACATGGCCAGGCATCAGGCATCGGTAGCACCTCAGAGGGCGGGCCTCCAACAGTTTTACCTGCGCCGAAGCCCAGCCAACCAGTAGCCGCCCCTCAGCCACTTTCTTGGCGGCTGCTACGGGGCAGCGAACCCACGCCGTACCCAGGCCTGTTGGCGTGCGGGAGATCCGGCCAACTTTCACCGCCTCTAGGGCACAGCCTCCACATTGCGCCACAGCAGCGGCGAGTTCGCCTTCTGTGACCGAGTCATCCAGGCCAGAAATACGCATCTCCGCGCACTTTACCGGCCTGGAGATACGGACATCGGCCTCCTTTAGCGTCTCCTTCAGCTTAGCAGCAAGGGAGTCCGCTTTCTCGCCGCTAGAGGTGCCCGGGCCCGGGATTTCCAGGATCGCTGCCCCTGTCACCGCTCTGCGGAACCTTAGACCGGTGATACCGAGTACGTCCAGGGAGATTTTGGCTTTGGCCTCGGTAATCACCGTTCCGTAGGTGATGCCTCTCTCCTCCGCTCCCTCCTGGAGGGTCAGGACGACGGCTGCTGACCGTGGGGCGCGCAGCGCTGCCATTTTCTTCTGGCCCTTCCCCCCTTTTGCTCCCTGCGGTATCGCTGGCTGTGGGGGCTTGCCAGTCGCCTCTGTGCCGGTGGACGGAACCAGGATCTTCTTCTTCTTGCCCCACTTGACCACAGTCGACCAATCATTCCCAGTCGCAGGCCCTGGGGGCTGGGGCTGCTGGGATTGGGAAGCGGGGCCAGGGCGAGTCTTAGGAGGCTTCTTGGACTCCTTTTTCTTTTGCCCCTTTTTTCGTTTCGCACTCGGTGAGATGGTAGTAGCCGTGGTGCGACCAGGGGGGGAGCTTCCAGTGACCGAGGGTCTTGACTGGACGGTCCTCCCTTCCTTTGCCGGCGCAGGTGCCTGGGTCGTCTGCTGTGGGAGCAGTCTTTCCTCCCAGGCGCTCATCCTTGCTTCCATCATGGCACTTACCTGGTCCACGATACTGCGCTCCATCGTCCTTGCCTCTTCAGGTGCATCTTCGGGGCGCCGCCCGAGACTGGCACGCAGCTCGCCCATCTCCTTACGGAGATCGGCCATTTCGGCCTTTAGGCGTGCGTTCTCGGCAGCTAACCTCCTCGTCTCATCAGAGACAGTACGGTCCCCCAGCTCGGAGACCACATCCCGGATCGCGGCCACAGCCTCCTTCAGGGCACGTTGGAATGTGCCCTTCAAGTTTCGCGACTTCGTAGCCACGTCCGTGATGAGCCCCAGACTATCGCGCACCTGTTCCTTTAGGGCCAGGGCTGTGCGGGTGCCCTCATCGTCTGATCCACATGACGTTCTGAGCAGTTCCGGCCTTAGGGCAAGGCGCCTCTTTGCCAGTCTGTGCGACGTCATCCTAAGCTCTTCTTCGGCCTGAAGCTCGAGCTCCTGCTGCTTCAGCTCCTGTAGCTCGGCTTTGGCCTTGGAGAGCCCTACGTGGTGTGCCTTGGATAGAGGGCGGCCTCTTCCTCGCTTGGAAGGTGCCGAGGTAGATTTCCCTCGGTCCGTGGCATCGGAAGTCTCGTCGCTCCCTGGTGCTTCCGTCTCACTCCCCCCGCTACGCTGCCTTTTCCGCCTATCAGCCGTTTGAGTGGCCTGAGCAGGCATGGAAACGTCGGATTCGGCGGTTTCCGCGTCGGTTGGCTCCGGAGAGAAAAATTCCCCGCCTCCAGGCAGGTCACCCACGTCTATTCTCCTGGGGGAGAAGAACTCCTCCCTGCCGAGAGAAGGGACCCTTTCTGCCAACCTCTCCAGTAGCACGACGGCTTTACGCCTCTCACTTAGCACCTTCGTTGTGTCGAGTGGGGAGTGCGCCGAGTCCGAGGCCGTTCCAGTAGGCACGTCTCCAACGTGGCGCACAAAGCGCCCCTGGGCATCACGTAGGGGCCGGAACCCATTATCCGGGGGCGTAGTAGGCGCATCTGCCCCTGCCGGACAGCCATCCTCCTCGTTGCCTCCTCCGTTCAACCTCAGAACCAAGTCATTGTGTACATCGGTGTCCATTATGCATTCGCCAAAGTCGTCGATTTCGGATCGCGAGTGGTTTGCCCCCCCAGAATACGGAAGGCGGCATGTCTCCACAGCACGGGCACTTACCCGTCCTGTGGTGACATGGAGGATTGAAACCTCCTGGGGTAGTTTCACAATTTCGTTTCCACTCATGTTTGCTATGTTTAAGGAGGTTTGCCCCTCCCTGACATTAGGGACTGGACTCCCTCCAGCCACGCATCCCCTCAGCACGCCAGACACGCCTTGGGATTGGGGTGATTTTTATAGTGGTTTTCTTCCACGTGATTTCCCTCTCAGTGAGGGAAACCCCCGGCCCACTCAGTGTGGGTTGCGGGTTGCCCGACGGTGGCCGAAACCAACGTCCGTCTGCAGACCGCGAGACGGACCCGCCGCGCCTCGTGGCCGGAGCCACACCCTCCTTCACAGGCCAACCCAAATGGGCTCCATCACCATCCCAGCGGGGACATTGCGGCTCACACTGTGCCCTCTGCTACTCAGAGGGACACGCGGAGCCGCCCGCCGTGTGCCACGATAGTCTGGCCCTTCTCCCCGGGCCTGATCGTTTTGGGAGGCCCTATACGGCATAGCCCCGGGAATCACAAGGGCCACTAACTACCCGGCCACTCCTCAGGGTGTCAATCAAGGAACTGCGTTGCGCGCGGACCAACGCAGTGACCCGATTGACACCACATAACACCTCGACGGAACGAGGCTTAACACGGCTCCTCCTCTCGACTCATCCACTGCGCCCTCTGCTACTCAGAGGGACGCGCGGAGAGTCCCTCACGGGCCGAAGCCCCCCTTTCCCCCCCTGGGCCGAGGCCCCCCCGTTTCCCCCCCAGTGTTTGGTTCGCGGGACTACGTCCTACCCCGGCTCGACGTCAGCAGCCGGGGCGTTCCCCTATCCACCACCTGGGGACGCGCCACGTCGGGGTTCACCTCCCCGCCCACTCGGACAACCGAGCAGGTCCGTGGGAACCTAACCTAACCTAACCTAACCTAACCTAACCTAACCTAACCTAACCTAACCTAACCTAACCTAACCTAACCTAACCTAACCTAACCTTTTTTTTTTTTTTTTTTTTTACGTGGGGGAAATGCCTTATGCATACCCGTCCTCTCAGGGGGTGAGGACGGGTTATGTCGGACTCGCACCGACTAAAACCTACCACGATATGTCGTCACTGCCGTTAGGGGGGGTGCCATGGGGTCGCGAGCATTCTACCACGACACCCCCCGGCCTGCCCAAGGGCTCCCGCGCCAAAGGAGGGAGGGAAGACGCTAGGATCCCTCCCCCAGCCGTGTGGAGTCTGTAGTTGTGGGCCCCTCACCCACGAACTCCACTAGGGGATTTGGCGAGCAGCAAATTGGGCTCGCCTCCTCCCCACACGTCTGCGCCGGATCGGGAGCGCATCTGCCCTCTCTTCGCGCTCCCGTTCCGAGGCCTCCTTCTGTGCGATGACGGACTCGCAGAAAGAGGCCATTGCCTCCCAGGATCTCTCGCTCCTCAGCATGGCCGCCACGACGTTGTGGAGCGAGAGATCACCCACTCCGAGGGCGCCGACCAAATTACGGCGTTCCTCGACCCAGCGATCGCACACCTCTAGGGTGTGCTGGGCGGTATCGTCTGGGTCGCCGCACTCGTGGCAGGCCGAGCTGGCCTCCCGCCCGATTCTGTGCAGGTAATGACCGAAGCACCCGTGTCCGGTCATTACCTGCGCCATCCTGAAGCCAACGCTCCCGTGCGCCCTCTCCAGCCAGTGGTCAAACGACGGGAGGAGTGCCCCTATGGTGCGGAGTCCATAGGGGGAGTCCTCCAGGTCGTTTTTCCACCGGTCCCTCATTCGCCGTTGCGCTTGGCTACGCTCCTCCCTCAGCTCTTCGGGGGTGGGGATCTCGTTTAGGACCCTGCGCCTTACCCGCTCCCTGTGCGCCTCCGCGAGCACCTGAGCATCCAACTCCCAGGGCGCGGTGCCCGCCAAGGCACACGCCGCCGCCCACGCCACCGTGCAGTAGGCCCTTACTACACGGATGGCCACCACTCTTTGCGGCCTTCTGAGTTGGGCCCTATTGGCGGCATTGAGCCGATCGGCCCAGATCGGCGCACCATATAGGGCCATGCTGCGGGTTACCCCCGCGTACAGGCGGCGGCATGTCGCATTGGGCCCCCCCACGTTGGGCAACAGCCTGCCAAGCGCTGACGCTGCCGCGACAATTCGGGGAGCAAGCTGGCGGAAGTGCTCCTCGAAATTCCACCTGCGGTCCAGGTGGAGGCCCAAATATTTGATGTGGGCCTTCACCTGGACCGCTTCTCCACCCACGGGGATGACGGTCGCGGCGGGCGGCCGCCAGCCTCTGCCCCCGAAAATAATGGCTTCCGTCTTGGACAGGGCCACCCGCAGCCCCAGCAGCTCTATGCGGGTGACCATCAGGTCCGCCGCGACTGCCGCCCTCCGCAGAGCCTCCTCCACTTCCGCTCCCCGGACGGCCACCATTGTGTCATCCGCATAACAAATGACGGCCATCCTAGGGAGCAGGACCCCTCTTATCGCCCAGTCGAACCCAATGTTCCATAAGAGGGGCCCGAGTACAGAGCCTTGGGGGACTCCGCATGCCATCGGCCGCTCACACCGCCGCTCGCCCCGCTCTTCGTATAGCACTACTCTCTGCGTGAGGTAGTGCTCTATGATCCGCATTAAATAGAGGGGCACCCCGTGGTAACGGAGAGCCTCCACGATCACCGTGTACGGGAGGGAGCCAAAGGCGTTGGCTATGTCGAGGGACACCGCCACAACTCCCTCCCCACGCCCTGCAGCATATTGATGGAAGGCCCGTAGGGCACCCAGGGCGTCTATCGTTGACAGTCCCCTTCGGAAACCAAACTGGCGGTCCGACAGATTCGGCCCCGGTCCTTCTAGATGCTGGATGATCCGGGAAGCGATAATGCGCTCGAACATCTTCCCGGTCTCATCCAGCAGGACTATCGGCCTCCATCCCGAAGGGGAGTCCGCCGGCCGATTCTCCTTGCGGAGGAGGCAGAGCCTGCCTTCTTTCCAACATCTCGGGAACCGCCCCACCTCCAGACAGTCGTCATAGAGGTCTTTGAGGCGGTCCCCGAGGTGCGTCAGTGCCACCGGCAAGATGCGGCCGGGCACGCCGTCCGGGCCAGGGGCCTTTTTACAGCCCTGCAGGCGGTGAATCGCGCACCCCATCTCACCGTCAGTAATCGGTGACGCAACGACCGGATCTGTTAGCTCCTCCGGGGGAACGGCCATGCAGGGGGGAGTGAAGTCCGGTGCCGGTGGAAATAGGCCCTCCACCACTCTGCCGAGGAGTTCCGGGTCCAGGGAGTCCATGCCGGGGCCGCGGCGTAACTTATTACGGACGGCTTTGTACGGCCGTCCCCATGGGTCCCTGTCCAGTGTTGCTAGGAACTCCTCGTACGCGGAGTCCTTCGCCTTCGCGATTGCTGCGGAGAGGGCCGCCTTGGCCTGTTTGAGGGCCTCGTACAGGAGCACCTCCTCCTCCGTAGTATGGCTCCGTCGCCGCCTGCATCGGGTGTATGCCCGTCTGGCCTTGTTACTGGTGAGGCGGAGGGCCGCAACCTCCTCCGTCCACCAGTACACCCGGGTCTTCGCAGGCGGCCGCCCCGCCCTGCGCATGGCGGCGTCACACACCGAGGTGAGTGACGCCCGAAATTGTACTGCCCTCTCTTCCACGTCCGTGGCCCGGTCTGGTGGGGGGGCCCGCCACACCTCCACCATCGCCGCCTCCTCCGCCATGTCCGTATCCAGAGTGGCGAGGCTCCATCTTGGAAATCGGTCCCGGCTTCTTGGCTCCCTCGGACCTGGCACCGGGGCTGTCAGCAACTTGGAGACCCTCATCCTGATATACTTGTGGTCGGAGAGGGTCTCCGTGTCCACCAGGACCCTCCAGTCGGACGTTCGCCTTGCAAGGGCGGGGGTCGCGAAGGTGATGTCTACGATGGACCCCCCTTGCTGGCGCACGCAGGTGTGGTCGGTGCCCCGGTTCAAGACCACAAGGCCAGTTCGCACCGTCCATTCCCAGAGGGCCGCGCCCTTGGGATCCGTTGATGGGGAACCCCACGCCCTGCCCTTGGCGTTAAGGTCCCCGAGGACCATTACTGGCGAAGGTGCCGCTCTGCTGACCACCTCCCCGAGCCTGATGAGGTACTGCTCAAATTCTCTAAGCGGCCGATTGGGGGAGAAGTACACCGCTACCAGTACTAAGTCTCCCCATTTGGCGGCAGCGTACCCCGGCCCGCACTCAATTTTCGAGAGCGGGGGGTGGTTGCCCACTGGTGGTGTTACCACCGCAACCGACTCGTCCGCGTCCCCGACCCAGTTGGGCTGGGGTGGCACAAAATACGGTTCCGACACCGCTGCTGCATTAATGCCCCATTCCGCCATGTGCTGCATCAGCAGGTCTTGTGCTCTGGCGGAGTGGTTCAAATTGCACTGCAACACTTCGTGGGTGGGTTGTGTATGCTGTGCTGG
The DNA here is from genome assembly GCA_947623375.1 of Apotomis capreana. Classification (NCBI taxonomy): domain Eukaryota; kingdom Metazoa; phylum Arthropoda; class Insecta; order Lepidoptera; family Tortricidae; genus Apotomis; species Apotomis capreana. The sequence continues at coordinate 24,295 of OX392499.1, forward strand.
CATCAATGGGCCGTGTTTTGCTCCTCATTGTTCGCCTGGGGCGCTTCGTCTCGGGGAACTTCCTCAGTTCTGGCAGCTACCTGGGTCTTGGCGGGGACCATTCTTCCTCTTGTGCGTGGGGGGGTGCACGATGGTCCCCCCATTACATGCTCGGCTGGTAACTTGGCGTGGTGGCATACCGCGCACCACGGGTTGTCTGCCTCACACTCCCTGCTCATGTGGCCAGATTTACCGCACCGGTAGCAGAGGCCACTCCTGTCTACAGGTGAGGGACAGAGCGCTCTGGTATGTCCCGTCCCCAAGCACCTGTAGCACCTCATGGGCCGCGGGTCCATGGCCTCCACTCTAGCAGATGTCCACCCTAACAATAACCGTCCGGCAGCGATGACGGTGTTGGCCGCTGTTACGGGGCAGATCGCGATGACAGACCCAGTGTGATTTGACGGCGCCATGCGGATCCTCCCCACGCGGATCTGTCCCGGTGGGCAGCCCCCTTTTTCTGCTATTGCCGCCTGGACGGCTTCTGTTGTCACCGTCTCATCAAATCCGGAAATCCGGATATCGGCCGTCTTAAAGGGTAGGTGGACGTCGGCCACTTCGCCGACAAGGCTACGAATCTTGTCGGCTAGGTTGTCCGCCATAGGTCCACTGTTTGCCCCAGGGACTTCAATTAAGCGGGCGCCAGCAGCTGTGCTTCTCACTTTTACAGGCCCAAGGCCCAATTCCGCAAGCTTAATTGTCGTGACCGTCCCCATGACCGACTTGTAGTCAGCCTCAACCCCCGGTTTGAGCGTGATGACGACCGCCGTAGATTTTGGGGCGGTGAATTGCTTCGGTTTGGGTTTTGGTTTCGGAGGCAGCGCAGAAGATGGTGCAGCCTTCTTTTTGCCCTTTTTAACCACCTGAGTCCAGGCGCTAGGAGCAGGGGACGGAGGCTGGTTCTCCCTTGGCTGGGCGTTGGCTGACTCTCCGGTGATCTGCGACGTTTGAGCGGGAGCCGGCTGTGCAGCAACTTCTGCGGTTGTCCTCTTCCCGGTCCGACGCGTCGAACCCGCAGAAGTAGAGGCTTGCCTGGGCGCAGTTGTGCGTGTTTTCGGCGGAGGAGCTGACTTCCGCGCTCTAGGAGCGGGGATAGGCTTAGGAGCCTTGTCAACTGATGCTCTGGTCGTGTCCTGTTGCGTAGCTGGCGCCAACTGGCTGGCCGAACGAGTATTGTCCGCCGCTAATGGGGGGCGGAGAATCGGCTCCGATGGGAGCAGCTTCCTTACTTCCCCGACTCGAACGTTTATCATCTCACCCAGCGACTGAGTGAGATCCCGCTTTAGGTCCTCCCTAAGTGCAGCCAGCCCTGTGGCCAGGTCTGCAGGGGCGTCCGGTGCTGGGCGCATGTTCCTCTCCGAAAAGGCCGTCCTAAGCGCCTTTGTTTCCTTTCGGAGCTGCTCAAGTTGTTCTCTCATGCGCTTGTTATCCGCCTTCAGGGCGCGCACTTCGTCCTCCTCGCGTCTGTCCTCTAGAATGTCCGCAGCTACAATAATGTCGCGACACGCCTGGTTCATGCGACCCCACACCTTTCCGCTGAGGTGACCGGACTTCCTCGCCTCGTCCAGCACCGTTGTGGCCGCCTTTCGGACTACCTCATAGTAGTCTACGTAGCCTGCCACGGACCTGTCACTTGGACTACCGTCTCTTGATCCGAGAGGAGACCCCTTCTTTTTGTGCGTCTTGATGGTAGCACCGCAGTGGGAGCCACCCTCCGCCACCCCTTCCTCCACCTCTAGGGCCTCAAGCTGGGCTTTTGCCACGGCTATGCCGGTTTGGTGCCCCTTTCCAGCGCCACCTCTTGCTATGTGGAGGCGGCCTCTACGGGAGGAGCTCATTTTAGCACCTTTACTCGGGGCAGACTCCTCATCGTCGCCGTCGGAGCTTAACGCGTTCCGAGACCTTTTTACACCCGACGTCCCTTTACCTTCATCCACAGCTATCTTCCGGCCCTCTATGTTAGGCGCGTCTGAGTCAGAGGAGACTGCAGTCTCGAACCCGGGCCGACGGTCTGACCCAGGAGGCGATTCGGATCCGTTGTTCCTCACCGTCTCTATACTGGCGTCCGACACCGACGCAGCCTTCTTCCGCTCCTCGAGATATCTCTCGACACATCCACGCTCTAGCAAGACAGCGGGATGTTTTTGAGCGAGATCGACTCCATCCCCTCTCCTCGGTGACCGTGCTAGGGACCTCTGAGGGCGGAAAATCTCCTCCTCGTCCCTTGCGTCCAGCCTTCTGTCCGCGCCAGGGTTGTAGGCTTCGGCGCGCGCCATCAGGGCGCCCGCTTCCACCGCTGTATCAACTAAATCCAATCTTTGAGCGTTATCAGGTCCTTGTCCGTTATCCTTTTTAAACTTTCTAATTTTGATCCCACGAGTGTGGGGGAAGAGCAGTCCACCCAGGCAGTGCCCCCTGTACCTGGGTAACCCTAATACCACTGGGAGGTCGGGCAGTCTCCCATGGTTGGCCACTAGCGGCTGGATTACCCTCCAGCCACTCTCAGAGGGTGACAACAGGCACGGGCCCTGGCACACCCAGACCAGGCAAGACCCCCCGCCCAAACACAAGCCCACCCAAGTGGAACCCTCGCTGTGCCCAGGATCTGTGCAACCTCCAGGACAACGATTCCCCCACTCCCCCGACACTGATCCCGAACTAGGGAGATTATACGCGCCCTCCATTTGCTCATGAAATGGGAGGACGCAATCTACCCCAGTTCAAAGAGCAGTGCCTGGCGGGTGGAAGGTTCGCCGGTCCAGAGGCTGCTCACATCCGCAGCACACGAGGGGCCACTCGGGCAGACTCTAAGTGTCAGGGTGGACGAACCCTGCCCAGGCTACGCGCGCAAAAGCCCGGTCCTGTTGACCCCCTCCGTCGAGTTTCCCGACGCCATGTACCGCAGCGTCGGGAATTGGGGATTTTTTATAGAGGTTGTCTCCTCGCGGTCCGGCCAATGAAGGCAAGACCTCCGTTCCCGTTCCAAGCCGCGAGACGTGACCACGACACTCGAAACGGGGTTACGGGTCCGGCGGTGGCGCGGGCAGGATAAGCCCCCCGGCGCCTGCCCGACGGCATGGTTAGTGCTCGCCGGGCCCGCCCTACCTTGGTTCCTCCACTGCGCCCTCTGCTACTCAGAGGGACGCGCGGAGAACCCTCCCGGGGACAACCGTCCCACCACTCCTCCTCACAGCTCGTCCACTGCGCCCTCTGCTACTCAGAGGGACGCGCGGAGAGTCCCTCCGGGGCCGAAGCCTCCCTGCGCAACTGGGCGCACTCCTCCTGTGCCGCTCTTTGTCTGGCCCCTCCCCCCTCGCCTTTCCGGTATGGGTAGCCCTGTCCGGTATAGCCTCGGGGATCACAGGAGCACGCAAGCCCCCCCACCACGGCAAGGTGGCAGCACGTCGGGGGGGAACCTAACCTAACCTTTTTTTTTTTTTTTTTTTTTTTTTTACATGGAGAAATCCTCATTGGATCCCCGCTCTACGGGGAAGAGCGTGGGTATGTCGGACTCTACTGAGAAGCAGTAGCCTACCGACTAAAACTCCATGGTATGCCCACTCGCGGCAATGGTAGGGGTGACACGGGATCGCGAACATGTCACCGCGAACACCCCCTGCCGCTGACAGCCGAAGCCGTCCCCTCCCTGGTGGAAGGCCAAAAAGCCCCACCGCGTCAGACGCATGCGGGGCGACACCTCACGCATCCGACGTACCCTCACCGAGGACCTCCACGCCGGGAGAGCGGCGAACGACCCCGTGATCGCCCTCTCAGGTCCTGCGTGTAGTGGGGATGCCTTCAGGGAACATGTCCCCTCCAGCTACGCCACCACTACACCCGCCCCACATTCAGACGTGGACTCTGCTGCTGCAGAGCCACACGCTGAGGGGCCCTCTGGAAGCCGGGACCGCCACCGACACACGGTGCTTCGGTCCCAGCCTCCTGGCCACGGGAGGACAAAAGCCCCTACCCCATGGCACCCTCTCCATACGAGGGGAGGACAAAAGCCCCTACCCCCTCCACCCGCTAAGGGAGGACAAACGCCCCTACCCCCTCACTATGCCACGGGAGGACAAACGCCCCTACCCCATGGCACCCTCTCCATACGAGGGGAGGACAAAAGCCCCTACCCCCTCCACCCGCTAAGGGAGGACAAACGCCCCTACCCCCTCACTATGCCACGGGAGGACAAACGCCCCTACCCCATGGCACCCTCTCCATACGAGGGGAGGACAAAAGCCCCTACCCCCTCCACCCGCTACGGGAGGACAAATGCCCCTACCCCCTCTACCTGCCACGGGAGGACAAACGCCCCTACCCCGTGACACCCACGCCGAACCACGGGAGGACAAAAGCCCCTACCCCGTGGGTTCCCTCACCAAACGCCGACGGGAGTGCAGTTGCACAAGCACCGAGGTGCCCACCCGAGTAATGTCCCGCCAGCCCTCCCTCTCGGTCTCCTCCACCGACGGAGGTGTATTCTACACCACAATCCCTCATTGATTGTGGTGAGCACAAACGCCGAGGCGCCCACCCGAGTCATGCTCCGCCGGTCTCCTCCTCGGTCTCCTCCTCTCCCGTCTTGGCCCGAAGGCCCCTCACCCAGGTGTCTCTTGGCTTCGCTGCGGCGGCCCCGCAGTTACTGAGCCCCCCCACCACGACAAGGTGGACACCGTCGGGGGGGAACCTAACCTAACCTAACCTAACCTAACCTAACCTTTTTTTTTTTTTTTTTTTTTTTAACGGAGGGGAAACTCTTTATGAGTACCCCCGGGCCTAGGGAGGCCATTGTGGGGGTTATGTGGGAGTCACTCCTCGTCTACCACTCTCTCAGAGTGAGAGAGGGAGGGAGGAGCATACCCACTAAAACCTTCTCCGGCACTTTCCGCGTGTAACCTGTTTGGGGGCGTCATGGGGTCGCAGAGCATTCTACCACGACGCCCCCGGCAGCCCCGTTCGGCTTACGCCGGGGCACCCGCGCCTATGGAGGGGAGCATCGCAAGCGCAACGAACTCCCCCCAGACGTGCAGAGCCGTGCAATGTGGGCCCCTAACCCACTGGCTTTGCTAGGGGTTCAGGCGTGCAGCAAACTGTGCACGCCTTCTTCCCACCCGCCTGCGCCGGAGCGGGTTCGCGTCGATGTTGTTCTCGCGCTCCCGCTCCGCTGCCTCTTTCTGCAGCATTATGCTTTCGCAGAAAGAGGCCACTGCCCGCCATTTGGTTTGGCTGCACAGCATAGCCGTGACTACACTGTGCAGCGAGAGATCTTGGCTGCCGATCTCCGCGGTCAGCCTTCCACGCTCTGCGTCCCAGCGACTACACGACTCGAAGGTGTGCTGAGCCGTGTCGTCTGGGTAACCACATTCGTGACACTGGGGCCTGAGCTCTCTCTGAATGTTATGCAGGTAATGACCGAAGCAGCCATGTCCGGTCATTACCTGCGTGAGCCTGTATGTCAGAGCCCCGTGTTCCCTCTCTAGCCACTGGTCAAGCGACGGGAGGAGTGCCCCTATGGTGCGAGTTCCATAGGGGGAGTCCTCCAGGTCGCTTCTCCAGCGCTCCCTCAGCCTCTCTGCAGCCAGTCGGCGCACACGGTCCACCTCCTCTGGGTTAGGGCACTCTCCTCTCGCCCTGGCCTCCGCCCTCGTTTTGTATCGCTCCGCCAGAACCTGAGCGTCTAGCTCCCACGGAGGGGTGCAGGCGAGGAGGCAGGCTGCGGCAAAGGACACCGTCGAGTAACCCCGGATAATTCGCTGGGCCACCATTCGTTGCGGCCTCCGGAGGAGGGACTTGTTTGCCCCGGTGAGCTGGTCGGCCCATATTGGCGCTCCATACAGCGCCATACTACGGATGACGCCTGCAAATAGGCGGCGACAGGTAGTTTTAGGCCCCCCCACATTGGGTAGAAGCCGACCTAGTGCCGACGCAGCGCCCGCAATACGGGGAGCAAGTCTCGCAAAATGCTCCCCGAATTCCCACTTCCTGTCCAGGGTGAGGCCCAGATATTTAATGTGGGCCTTAACCTGGACAGTCTCACCTGCAACGGGGATTGTGGTCCCAGCCCGCATACGCCAGTTATGTCCCCCGAAGACAATGGCCTCAGTCTTCTCCAGGGAGACCTTTAGCCCCAGGAGGCCAATGCGGCCCACCGTCAGGTCAGTAGCGACAGCTGCCCTCCTCAGAGTCTCCTCCGGGTCCCCTCCCCGCACGGCCACCATCGTGTCGTCCGCGTAACAGATGGTGATCATGCGGGGGAGCTGCGCTCCTCGTAGGACCCAGTCGTATCCTAGGTTCCACAGTAAGGGCCCAAGTACTGAGCCCTGTGGAACCCCACAGGTCACTTCACGAGCGCACTGAGCTCCCTTTTGCTCGTACAGCACTTTTCGGTCCGTCAGGTAGCTATCCAGCACTTTCTTTAAGTAGAGAGGCACCCCGTGATAGCAGAGTGCCTCCTTGATGACGGAGTAGGGGAGTGTGCCAAAGGCATTGGCGATATCCAGAGATACCGCCACCACTCCTTCCCCCCTGCTTCCCGCGTAATCACTGAAGGCTTTGAGGGAGCTCAGTGCGTCCATGGTGGACCGCCCCGCCCGGAACCCGTACTGTCCGGCACTTATGTCCGGGCCGGTATTCCCCAGGTGCTGATGGATGCGAGAGACGACAATCCTCTCAAACATCTTGCCAGTCTCATCCAGCAGCACCAGGGGGCGATACCCCGATGGAGAGTCCGGTGGACGACCTTCCTTCCGCAGGAGGCACAGTTTACCTTCCTTCCAGCATTTCGGGAACCGCCCCTCCCTCATACAGTCCTCGAAGAGGTCTTTGAGGCGGTCCCCGAGGTGTTTAAGTGCCAGAGGAAGGATTTTTCCTGGCACTCCGTCCGGTCCTGGCGCCTTCCTGCAGGAACGAAGGGGATAAATCACCCTCTCCAGCTCGTCCTCTGTGACTGGCGGGACGTCAGTTGGGCCCTCTGGCTCCGCAGCAGGGGCCGCCATGCGCGGAGGGACAAAGTCAGGCGCTGGTGGAAAGAGGCCATCGACAATCCTCGTGAGAAGGTCCGGCTCCAAGGAGTCCGTGGGGGGAGCTCGTTTCATTTTGTTGCGGACAATTTTATATGGTCTCCCCCACGGATCCCGGTCTAGCGTCGCCAAGAATTCCTCTCTCGCCTCGTCCTTCCTCCGAGCAATGGCTACCTTTAAGGCATCCTTCGCCTCTCTGAGGGCCGCGTGGAGCTGTTCCTCCTCCTCTTCCGTGTGTCGCCTTCGTCTACAGCGGGTGTACTCGCGCCGAGCACGGTTACTAGCGGCGCGGAGGGCCGCAATTTCCTGCGACCACCAGTAGACCTGCTTTTTAACAGGTGTGCGCTTCCTCGCCCTGGGCATAGCAGCGTCACACACCCGTGTCAGCGACGCACGGAAGCCTACTGCTCTCTCCTCAACGTCCAGGTCCGCTGAGAGAGGAGGACACCATGCCTCCACCATAGCCGCTTCGTCCGCCATTTCGCGATCCAGGTTGGCCACTGACCACTTCAGGAAGCCCCTGCCGTTCCTGGCTGTTGTGCCGCGGTCTTCGCGGCTGGGCGGCGTCACATCTTCTGCTGGGGAGACCGTCATCCTGATGTATCGATGGTCGGATAGTGTCTCTTCATCAACCAAGACGCGCCAGTCGGAGATGCGTGCAGCAAGTGCAGAGGTCGCGAACGTAACATCCACAATGGATCCTCCCTGCCTGCGCACGCATGTGTTGACGTTGCCCTGGTTGACTACCTCCAGTTCCATCGTCACCGCCCAGTCGCTCAAGGCTGCCCCTTTAGGATCTGTATTGGGGCACCCCCACGCCATATTCTTGGCGTTGAGGTCCCCCAACACCATGATCTGCGCCGAGTCAGCCGTCCGTACCACTCTTCCTAGCCTCGCGAGGAAGCGCTCAAAGGCATCAAGCGGTCGATTGGGAGAAAAATACGCCGCCACCAGTACAATTCCGCCCCATTTGGCAGCCACAAATCCCTCACCTCGCTCTATCTCTGTGGGAGGGGGGCAGTCACCCGCCACCGGTGCCATCATGGCCACTCGCTCGTCGGTGGCACCCACCCAGTTATTCTGGGAAGGGACAAGGTATGGTTCTGCAATCACCGCCACGCTGATGCCCCACTCTGCTACCACCTGCATGAGTAGGTCCTGAGCGCGGGCGCAGTGGTTGGTGTTGCATTGCAGAATGTCCAGTTTCTGGCTTTGTTCTGGCATTAGATTTCCATACCCTGCCCCTCATCGTCCGGGTGATCGGCGTTCCCTTCTAGGACCTCCGGGGTTTTCTCACCGGCTGGGGCCTCTTTTCCTCTTATTGGAGGGGGGCAGCATGCTTTCCCTCCCATTATATGGCCTGCGGGGCGTTTGGAGTGATGACACACCGCGCAGAATGCAGGCGCATCGCAGTCCGCCTTTCGGTGGTCAGGCCGACTACACCTGTAACACAGGGCACTCCGGTCAACCGACGATGGGCAGAGTGCGCGCGTGTGTCCAGTGCCCATACACCGGTAGCACCGCATTGGCGTCCGCTCCAGTACCCTCACTTGCGCCGATGACCACCCCACCAGCAGCCGTCCAGTTACAGCCAATCGCTGGGCCGATGTGATCGGGCACTCCACCCACGTTGTGCCTGTGCCATTCGGGCGTGCCTGGATTGCTCCCACCTTGACCTGCGCCAACAAGCATTCTCCCTTGATGGATATGGCGCCCGCAACTGCGTCCGGAGTAGCCGATTCATCAAGCCCGGATATCAGCAGCTTGGCCATTTTAACTGCTCGGTATACCCTCGCGTCGCCACCCACCAGTTCGCCTATCTTGCTGCACAGGTCATCAGCAACCCTACTATTTTCTTCTCCGGGTACCTCGATGACACGAGCTCCAGCTGCCGTTTTACGGATCCGCACGTGCTCAATACCCAGGTCTCCAAGTTTGAGCGACGTGGTTGCTTTGGTCATGACGGAGGCGTAGGTGGCCTCTGTACCGGGCTTCAGCGCTACCACGATAGCAGCGGTCCTAGGCGCAGTAAGCTTCCGTGGATCCTGCGGGGTCTTCTTGGCCTGGGCTTTCGGGGGCAGAGGCTTAGAAGTATTGGCCTTCTTCTTTCCCCTTTTAACCACTGTCGTCCATTGCGGTTGGGCAGGTGGTGCTTCCGGCTGAGCACTGGAGACGGGCTCAGCTTGATGGGGCGTTGGGGGATCCCGCCGTGGTTTAGGCTTAGTTTTCGCCTTGTTGGTCCTCGGGGCTGGAGCAGGTCTGGCAGGGGGCATCAGGTTGGACCCCGTTGCACCAGACTTTGCTGGCTCAGTTGTAGCTGCGGAGGCAGCTTGAGTCCTCTTTGATTTTGACCGGCTGGTGGGAGGGTCTGCCTTCGCTCGATCCGCGGCTAGAGGCGGTCGGAGGGTCGGTGCGGGCGGGAGGAGACTTTTAACCTCGTCAATTCTTGTGTTGACCATGTCCCCTATAGAGATAAGGAGTTCTCTTGTCAGTTGCTCTTTGAACTCTTTAAGAGCATCGTTCTCTGATGTCAGGGCCGTCGCTGTATCAGATCGGCGCTCTGAGAATGCCGTGCGCAGTGCTTTGGTCTCACTACGAAGGTGAGCAAGCTCCTCCTTCATCCTCTTATTATCGGCCTTTAGGGCACGGATCTCCTCTTCCTCGCCTCTGCTCCCGAGGCGTTCGGCAGCTGCCAGTATGTCCTTGCAGGCCCGGTACATACGGCTCTTGACCTTACCGTTAAGGTTACTGGATTTGGTCGCTTCCTCCAGGACCATCTTGGCAGCTTTCCGAACAACCTGTATATGGTCATCCTCTGTGTGGACAGAGGAGCTGCGGCTACGGCTGCGGCTTGGTTCCATCCTCATTCTGGAACTATCCACCGCGGCATCCCTCTTGTCCCGCCTCTTCAATCGCAAGGTTTCCCTCTTCTCGAGAGGAGAACTCTGTTTAAAATCCTCTCGGTACGCCCTCTCGTGCCCCATGTCCTCCAGGTGTGCCTTGAGCTGCGCTCTCGCTGCGGCCATCCCACTGTAGTGGCCCCTCGATCCGGTGCCCTTGCCCCTGCGTGCGGTGTTTACTTTGAGCCTGGGCTCCGCATCGTCAGTGCCAGCCGTACGCGGTCTCTTGCTTCCTCCTGGCCGCAGAGTATCTGCTGTTGCTGCCGGGCTAGCAGTGCCTACCAAAGAGACTTCCGTGCTTCCGCCATCTGCACATGTTTCCACATTAGTGCCAGGGTTTCTGGTGTTGGAGTGCGACATCGGGTCGCAGTCCTTCACCTCCAGATGAGCTAACTCCTTATTGCGCATGACGTCATGTTCGAGCCGCGTTAGCTCGATGCGCAATTGCGGCTGCTGCGCCATCGTGGCTGCCACCTCGTTCGCCACATTATCGGTTGCCATGTTCCTCGCCAAGTCGTCACTTATATCTAAGCTTAAATCTAAAGTTTTAGGTCTTGAAATTTTGTATTCCCACGAGTATGGGGGAAATGACCGGTCCACCCAGGCAGTGCCCCCTGTACCTGGGTAACCCTACTACCACTGGGAGGGCGGGCGGTCTCCCAGGGTTGGCCGCTAGTGGCTGCGTTACCTACGCAGCCACTCCTAAGGGTGTCGATCGGGGACCTGCGTTGCGCACAAAGAACTGGAGTCTCCCTCCCACAGCCACCATTGGAGGCCGAAAGCCCCCCGGGCGCGCCACGGATATGTGTGGCACCCGATGCGTGAGCCTCCTACCACGCTAACACCGCCGACCCACCCAGAGAATGGATCTGCGTTTGGGTTTCTCAGAAACCCAATGCACAATCCTTCCAGGCAGATAGGCAGTGTCAGAGAAGCAGAGGGCTCCCTGACCAGGCAACAACACATACCCGCAACACGTCAAGGGCCCTTTCGACCTCCTCAAGCGCCCGCGCGGCGGGAGAACCCAGAGGTTCGTGCGAAAAGCAGTGCCCCGATCGACACCACAGGAGAACCTCGACGCCACGTGCCCCAGCGCCGGGGTTAAGGGATTTATTATAGAGGTTGTCTCCTCGCGGTCCGGCCAATGAAGGCAAGACCCCCGTTCCCGTTCCAAGCCGCGAGACGTGACCACGACACTCGGAACGGGGCTACGGATCCGGCGGTGGCGCGGGCAGGATAAACCCCCCCAGTGCCTGCCTGACGGCATGGTAAGTGCTCGCCAGGCCCGCCCTCCCTTGGTTCATCCACTGCGCCCTCTGCTATTCAGAGGGACGCGCGGAGAACCCTCCCGGGGACAAACGTCCCACGGCTCCTCCTCCGACCTCGTCCACTGCGCCCTCTGCTGCTCAGAGGGACGCGCGGAGAGTCCCTCCTGGGCCGAAGCCCCCCTTTCCCCCCTGGGCCAAAGCCCCCCGTTTCCCCCCCAGTGTTTGGTTCGCGGGACTACGTCCTACCCCGGCTCGACGTCAGTAGCCGGGGCGTTCCCCTATCCACCACCTGGGGACGCGCCACGTCGGGGTTCACCTCCCCGCCCACTCGGACAACCGAGCAGGTCCGTGGAACCTAACCTAACCTAACCTAACCTAACCTAACCTAACCTAACCTAACCTAACCTAACCTAACCTAACCTAACCTAACCTAACCTAACCTAACCTAACCTAACCTAACCTAACCTAACCTAACCTTTTTTTTTTTTTTTTTCGTTGGAAAAATGCTTTATGCATACCCGCACCCTCGGGGGAGGAGATGCGGGTTATGTGGGACTCGGCAAAAAAGCCGCCGCTACCCACTAAAAAACCAACGTTGTGTCTGCGCGCCACCAGTGGGGCGTGGCCACGGGATCTCCTAAGTACGCAACCGCGACCACGCCGGCGCCGCCCGCCGCTAGCACACGCAGCGGGCCCTTCTCTGGGAGGGGTAGAGAGGAACTTCTACCCCTGCCTCCTCAGAAGGCGCGTGGACACACCACGCGCGCCTTCTCGGCGAGGCTTATGTTACGGGCAGCGACGCCCCCGCGCCACTGCCCAGGCCTCGCTAGGTGGGGGGGATGAGGTGGGCGTACGCCCTTCTCCGGGCCCCCGCGCGCTTGCGGCGGATCGGGTGCGATGCTGGGTCAGCCTCCCGCTCCCTCTCCGCATTCTCCTTCTGCGACATCACATCCTCGCAGAAGGAGAGGACCGCTTTCCACGACCTCTCGTCGGCGACCATAGCCTTGACTACGGCCGGCAAGGAGAGGTCGTCCCCCACCACTGCCACGAGGTCGCGGCGCTGCCCCGCCCAAGCTGGGCATTCCTCCAAGGTGTGCTGCGCCGTGTCCTCGTCGCTGCTGCACTGGTGGCACCCGGCCGTCACCTCCCGTCTGGCGAACCGGTGCAGGTAGCTCCCAAAGCAGCCATGCCCCGTGAGCACCTGCACCAACCGGAAGGTCAGCGAACCCCGCTCTCTCTCCAGCCAGTCTCGTAGGACCGGCCGAACCGCCTCGACAGTCCTATGTCCCCCCTCGACTCTAGCTAGTCGCTCCTCCCATTGAAGGACAATGGACTGTCGGAGGAGGAGCTTCTGCTCTTCTACCTCCCCGGGCGCAGGATGGTACTCCTGAAGCCGGAGGTCCCTTCGCCACTGGTACAGAGACGCTTGGGCCTCCGCCTCCAGGTCCCAGGGAGGCGTTCCCGCCAGTAAGCACGCCGCATCGTATGAGGTGGTGCGGTACCCGCGTACAACGCTGACGGCCATCGCCCTCTGAGCCTTCCTCAGCAGGGCGACATTGCGGGCCGCCAGGTTTACCGCCCAGATCGGGGCCCCGTACAGGGCCATCGATCGCACCACCCCCATATACAGGCGGCGGCTCGCACTCTCTGGCCCCCCGACGTTGGGCATCAGCCGCTTCAATGCGCCCGATGCTGCCATCAATCGGGGGGTCAGGCGGGTGAAGTGTTGGCGGAAGCTCCAGCGGGAATCGAGGACAAGTCCAAGATACTTCATGTCGGACTTGACCTCGATTCGAGTGCCACCGACGACGATGCTGGATCCTGCAGGTGGCGCCTTCCGGGCGGCGTGGAAGCAAATCGCTTCGGACTTGTGTAGCGCCACCTCCAGCCCCAGCATCGTTATGCGCCTTACCACCAGTGCTACTGTCACTGTAGCGAGGCGTGCTGCCTCCCGGTACGAGGTCCCCCGGGACGTGACTAGCGTGTCGTCTGCGTAGCAGGTCACGCTCGATCCCGAGAGAAGCTCCCCCCGCAGCACCCAGTCGTACCCGATGTTCCACAGGAGCGGCCCTAAGACCGAGCCCTGTGGAACACCGCACGACATCTCCCACCTTGTCAGCCCACCGCCCTGGACCGGGTACTCCACACACCGTTCCGAGAGGTAGGCCCCGACTATCTGGCATAGGTAGGGAGGCACCTTGTGGTGTTTCAGCGCCTCCCTAACGCATGACCACGGCAGAGTGTTGAATGCGTTGGCGATATCTAGCGATACCGCCAGGAGCACCCCACCGTGGTCGACCGCCTCATCCGAGAGGGCTTTAATGCGCGCGACCGCATCCACGGTCGACCTGCCCTCTCGGAATCCAAACTGATGTTCGGATAAGTCGGGGCCCACCTCCCGGAGGTGCTCGACGAGGCGACAACAGATGATACGCTCGAACAGCTTGTCCGCCTCATCTAGCAACACGATTGGACGGTAGGCTGATGGAGATTCCGCGGGACGCCCGTCTTTTTTAAGTAAGACGAGCCGGCCGGTTTTCCATATGGTCGGAAATCGGCCGGACTGAAGACAGGCGTCCAGTAGCCCGCGAAATCTCTCCCCCAGGGCCTGCAGCGCCAGAGCCAGGACGCGTCCCGGGATCCCATCTGGCCCCGGTGCCGTGTTTTTGGCTTTAAGCCTCAGCACGGCCGCGTCTAGCTCTGCCTCCGTTACCGGAGGCACCTCGACTTCCGCGCCCTCATACCCGACGTGCTGACGGGGTGGTGCCATTTCCGGAGGCCGGTGTTCCGGTCTGTTCGGGAACAGATTGGAGACAACGGCCCCCAGCAGTCGAGGCTCGAGACTCTCCGTCAAGGGGGGGGCCCAGGGGCGTAGCTTACCCCTGACCGCCTTGTACGGCCTCCCCCATGGATCTCGGTTTAGAGTCTCGAGAAGCTCCGCTCTGGCGCTCGCCTTCGCCTCACAGATGGAGAGCTGCAGCGCCTTGACCGCCTCTCTATAGGCGCTGTACAGCTGCGTCTCCTCGTCAATGTCTCGGGTCTGCCTGCGTCGGCGCGACCGTGTGTACTGGCGTCTCGCCCTGCCGCAGCGGGATCGAAGTTCTTCGATATCACGAGACCACCAGTACACTTGTCGCTTCGGAGGCCGAGGCTTGGCTCGGGACATGCCTGCGTCACAAACTTGTGACATGGCGTCCTGGAACCTGGCTGCCTCTTCCTCGACCTCCACAGGCCCGGAAGATGTTGTCCAGGCCTGGACGAGGGACGCTATCTCCACCGCTTCTCGATCCAGGCTGCTTAAGGCCCATCTGGGGGACGGGGTCGCAGCACGGCCATTCGGACGACGATCCGTGTCCAATGTGACTTCGGAGGAGGTGGAGACATCAAACCGGATATACATATGGTCTGATAATGTCTCCACCTTCTCCAGGACTCTCCAGTCTTGGACACGCGGCGCAAGGGCAGAGGTCGCGAACGTTACGTCCACGATGGACTCCCCCTGCCAGCGCACGCAGGTACTGGCCGACCCTCGGTTCAATACCGACAGGCCGGTCATCGTCGCCCACTCCTCAAGAAGGTCTCCACGAGTGTCGGTCGCGGGACAACCCCAAGCCATGGATTTGGCATTTAGGTCGCCCGCGACAACCACCGGGCGCGGTAGGGTCTGCCCAATGAGGGCCCCTAGCTGGCCAAGGAAGGCTTCAAACTCGGGGACACTTCTGTTGGGGGAGAAATATACCCCGATCAAGGTTATTTCTCCCCAGAGGACCGCCACGTAGCCTTGACCCCTCGACACGATGGAGGGGGGCAATGTGCCTTCTGCCCCTACTTTTAAAATGATGGCCACCAAGCCGTCCAGATCCGCAGCCCAGTTATCCCTAGGAGGGACATAGTATGGCTCGGCGACCACGGCAGCATCTATCGACCACTGCGCCATGGACTGCAGGAGGAGATCTTGAGCCCCGGCGCAGTGGTTAATGTTCGCCTGGAGGACCCGACTAACAGGCGTCATCTTGGCGCAGTGTCAGTCGGGCCCTCTTGTGTAGCCGGAGGCGATGACGCTCTAGGGGTGTCTGGTCTGCCGGACATCTTCCGAGGCACACGTTTCAGGGCTTTGGCCCCCGTCGTGCAGTTGCCGCTGCCGGCGCTATGGTCGGCAGGTTTGCCCGCTGCTGCGCACAGAGAGCAGTGAGGCGTGGCTATGCAGTCTCTGGCCTTGTGGCCGGTTTGACCGCAGCGGTAGCATTGGTCACTGCGGTCGATTTCCGACGTGCACCCCTTCCTGACATGGCCAGGCATCAGGCATCGGTAGCACCTCAGAGGGCGGGCCTCCAACAGTTTTACCTGCGCCGAAGCCCAGCCAACCAGTAGCCGCCCCTCAGCCACTTTCTTGGCGGCTGCTACGGGGCAGCGAACCCACGCCGTACCCAGGCCTGTTGGCGTGCGGGAGATCCGGCCAACTTTCACCGCCTCTAGGGCACAGCTTCCACACTGAGCCACAGCAGTGGCGAGTTCGCCTTCTGCGACCGAGTCATCCAGGCCAGAAATACGCATCTCCGCGCACTTTACCGGCCTGGAAATACGTACATCGGCCTCCTTTAGCGTCTCCTTCAGCTTAGCAGCAAGGGAGTCCGCTTTCTCGTTGCTAGAGGTGCCCGGGCCCGGGATTTCCAGGATCGCTGCCCCTGTCACCGCCCTGCGGAACCTCAGACCGGTGATACCGAGTACGTCCAGGGAAATTTTGGATTTGGCCTCGGTAATCACCGTTCCGTAGGTGATGCCTCTCTCCTCCGCTCCCTCCTGGAGGGTCAGGACGACGGCTGCTGACCGCGGGGCGCGCAGCACTGCCTTTTTCTTTTGGCTCTTCCCCCCTTTTGCTCCCTGCGGTATCGCTGGCTGTGGGGGCTTGCCAGTCGCCTCTGTGCCGGTGGACGGAACCAGGATCTTCTTCTTCCTGCCCCACTTGACCACAGTCGACCAATCATTCCCAGTCGCAGGCCCTGGGGGCTGAGGCTGCTGGGATTGGGAAGCGGGGCCAGGGCGAGTCTTAGGAGGCTTCTTGGACTCCTTTTTCTTTTGCCCCTTTTTTCGTTTCGCACTCGGTGAGATGGTAGTAGCCGTGGTGCGACCAGGGGGGGAGCTTCCAGTGACCGAGGGTCTTGACTGGACGGTCCTCCCTTCCTTTGCCGGCGCAGGTGCCTGGGTCGTCTGATGTGGGAGCAGTCTTTCCTCCCAGGCGCTCATCCTTGCTTCCATCATGGCACTTACCTGGTCCACGATACTGCGCTCCATCGTCCTTGCCTCTTCAGGTGCATCTTCGGGGCGCCGCCCGAGACTGGCACGCAGCTCGCCCATCTCCTTACGGAGATCGGCCATTTCGGCCTTTAGGCGTGCGTTCTCGGCAGCTAACCTCCTCGTCTCATCAGAGACAGTACGGTCCCCCAGCTCGGAGACCACATCCCGGATCGCGGCCACAGCCTCCTTCAGGGCACGTTGGAATGTGCCCTTCAAGTTTCGCGACTTCGTAGCCACGTCCGTGATGAGCCCCAGACTATCGCGCACCTGTTCCTTTAGGGCCAGGGCTGTGCGGGTGCCCTCATCGTCCGATCCACATGACGTTCCGAGCAGTTCCGGCCTTAGGGCAAGGCGCCTCTTTGCCAGTCTGTGCGACGTCATCCTCAGCTCTTCTTCGGCCTGAAGCTCGAGCTCCTGCTGCTTCAGCTCCTGTAGCTCGGCTTTGGCCTTGGAGAGCCCTACGTGGTGTGCCTTGGATAGAGGGCGGCCTCTTCCTCGCTTGGAAGGTGCCGAGGTAGATTTCCCTCGCTCCGTGGCATCGGAAGTCTCGTCGCTCCCTGGTGCTTCCGTCTCACTCCCCCCGCTACGCTGCCTTTTCCGCCTATCAGCCGTTTGAGTGGCCTGAGCAGGCATAGAAACGTCGGATTCGGCGGTTTCCGCATCGGTTGGCTCCGGAGAGAAAAATTCCCCGCCTCCAGGCAGGTCACCCACGTCTATTCTCCTGGGGGAGAAGAACTCCTCCCTGCCGAGAGAAGGGACCCTTTCTGCCAACCTCTCCAGTAGCACGACGGCTTTACGCCTCTCACTTAGCACCTTCGTTGTGTCGAGTGGGGAGTGCGCCGAGTCCGAGGCCGTTCCAGTAGGCACGTCTCCAACGTGGCGCACAAAGCGCCCCTGGGCATCACGTAGGGGCCGGAACCCATTATCTGGGGGCGTAGTGGACGCATCTGCCCCTGCCGGACAGCCATCCTCCTCGTTGCCTCCTCCGTTCAACCTCAGAACCAAGTCATTGTGTACATCGGTGTCCATTATGCGTTCGCCAAAGTCGTCGATTTCGGATCGCGAGTGGTTTGCCCCCCCAGAATACGGAAGGCGGCATGTCTCCACAGCACGGGCACTTACCCGTCCTGTGGTGACATGGAGGATTGAAACCTCCTGGGGTAGTTTCACAATTTCGTTTCCACTCATGTTTGCTATGTTTAAGGAGGTTTGCCCCTCCCTGACATTAGGGACTGGACTCCCTCCAGCCACGCATCCCCTCAGCACGCCAGACACGCCTTGGGATTGGGGTGATTTTTATAGTGGTTTTCTTCCACGTGATTTCCCTCTCAGTGAGGGAAACCCCCGGCCCACTCAGTGTGGGTTACGGGTTGCCCGACGGTGGCCGAAACCAACGTCCGTCTGCAGACCGCGAGACGGACCCGCCGCGCCTCGTGGCCGGAGCCACGCCCTCCTTCACAGGCCAACCCAAATGGGCTCCATCACCATCCCAGCAGGGACATTGCGGCTCACACTGTGCCCTCTGCTACTCAGAGGGACACGCGGAGCCGCCCGCCGTGTGCCACGATAGTCTGGCCCTTCTCCCCGGGCCTGATCGTTATGGGAGGCCCTATACGGCATAGTCCCGGGAATCACAAGGGCCACTAACTACCCGGCAACTCCTCAGGGTGTCAATCAAGGAACTGCGTTGCGCGCGGACCAACGCAGTGACCCGATTGACACCACATAACACCTCGACAGAACGAGGCTTAACACGACTCCTCCTCTCGACTCATCCACTGCGCCCTCTGCTACTCAGAGGGACGCGCGGAGAGTCCCTCACGGGCCGAAGCCCCCCTTTCCCCCCCTGGGCCGAGGCCCCCCCGTTTCCCCCCCAGTGTTTGGTTCGCGGGACTACGTCCTACCCCGGCTCGACGTCAGCAGCCGGGGCGTTCCCCTATCCACCACCTGGGGACGCGCCACGTCGGGGTTCACCTCCCCGCCCACTCGGACAACCGAGCAGGTCCGTGGAACCTAACCTAACCTAACCTAACCTAACCTAACCTAACCTAACCTAACCAAAGTTGCGCCCCATCCGCCTTACCGTGCGCCACGTTTTTACGCCGCTCCGCGCTTAAAAATCGAGATAAATAGTGTTTTTTCGTATAAACTACAAGTGTTATACATCACTAGAAGCGCGCTCGCGAGACGAATCTAGGAAAGTGAAAACGGTGAAAATCGGACGTGTTTTCAGTGAGTTACAGACGGAAAACGGTTTTTGTTGAGGTTAGGAAACCTCCGAAAGGCGTTAACTCCCGAAAACGATCGACGACCCACATCTTTTGGACTGCAGGCAGCAGCGCTCGGACGGCCCAGACCCTCGGAGACTACTCCCAGATTTTTCTGGTGAGGATCCGAAGCACCAGGGGCAGAAAAACAAAACACACGTGTTGGCCTTTTCAGCCAATTCAGCAGTGCGGCTGAAACTGAAAGCGGTTACACGTGAAGCACACCACGCCCATCCCGAAGCCATTTTCCGCGTCGAAATTGAGTAAGAAACAACCCCAGTACAAGGTGCGTGCAGTCGTCGAAAAAAGTAGAAGACTTCCGAAGCAGCGCGGCCAGGAATTCAAAGCGACAAGGTATACTTCCGAAGCCTTAATAAAATAGCCTGGCCCACCCTCCGTCTACAGAGGCCAGCAGAAGAATTTTCCGGTGAAAATCAAAACGCCAGTGAACACCGAAGCAAGGGCGTGCACCCAGGACCGACCGCACCAGCAAAGTTGTAAAGTCCGGATCAAGAGCAACCCCCACAGTAGCCACCCCCAGACGCAGAACTAGATCCGCAGGACAACTAGGAAGAGAAAATCATTGGGTGAAAATTTTCTCCTGCAGGTATTTTCGGAGGTATACCCCATTTGCAGAAAATTGTCAGCCACCCCTAATTTAGCGGATTTCCAGAGGGTGCAGCAGGCGGCTGGCAAGCTTCGGAGCAGACACACCGAAGAGGACGTTTCATCCCCTACTGGTATATATAAATTAAGTTAAGTATTTTTAAGTTTTCAAATTTTGGCGAATTTATTCCGAAAATAGTCCCTAAGACGCCATTACCACTTAAGTTTGTACACCCCAAATAGGGGTGAAGGGAGCGAGATAGCTAAAAAATAACGTCGGATCGGTTCTTCTACAAGAAGCGACTATAAGGTCAACTTAGATATAGGCACTTTCAAAAACCACCCCCGAGCAATTTTTTGGAAAATTTTGAAAAAATTTTGGGTTTCGCGATTTTTTAAAAATACAACAAGTACTTGGTCGGTAAATTGGGGTTGTGTTTAAGAGGATAGAAACTTTTTTAAAATTTTTAGCTGTCTCCTAACCCCTAAACTTTGCTTCCGAAGCTGACGAAAAAACTACCCCTTGGTTTGCGCCCCTCCAAAAACCATACCAGCCAATTGTAAGATCCAGGCAGAAGGGGCCAGTCAGAGAATTTCATCCCCAATCAGGACATACCACTCTCAGTAAAATCGGACCACCCATTTGGCAATAGCAATAAAATCAAAATTTTCAAAACCATACCACCTAGGCGCAAGTTGTAAGATTGTAAAGATAAATTTAGATCCAAAAATCCCCTTTTTCTCAAAAACGGTGCGTCCTAGGTCAAAAATAACGAAATTTTCGATCCCCCCTCCCAAACCCACCCCCCTCCTACGGACAAACTCGACGACTCCCGACCTACCCCCGAGATACCAACCCCCCCCCCCCAAAAATAGATACTGACCAACATAACTTGACCCCAGACCCAGGCAAAGACAGGACTTTGAGGGCCCATAACACCGGAACGGAGGCACATACCGAGGTGGGGTTTTCAGTAGAGGCATCAGGAAAGGTAGAGCTACAAAAGACGAGCAAAGACAGCTCTACATAGAGCAAAAATTCAAAATACATTTTTAAATTATTTTTTCCTTAAATTGCTAATATTATTTGTGTGTTAGTTTAGGACAACTCAGACAGCTCTACATAGAGTAAAAATTTTTCCTTTTATTTAATTTGAAATTAAAAATTTAGTGTTCGAGTGTGCTTTTAACACTGTGACAGCTCCAAGGGCCAACATAGAGCCCGACTCTACGTAGAGCAAAAATCTAATTTTCTGTAAGGAACAGCTGCCACTGCAGCATTAAAACGTAGCTCCGTTTAGAGCTCAAATTAATATAAGTATAATTAAATTTTTAATATTCTCTTTTTACAACTTATACAAACTTATTTCCACATACATATTTCTATATCTGATTGTGATTGTGACTGTGCTGGTTCCTATTGACCAACACATATCTACCTCCGACAATGTTCCCCGGCATCAGAACCCCCGTGACTAGCAAACAGGTGGGCAGCCAGTCTCCCTCTAAGTCAAAGGAAACATCGGAGCAGAATGTAAGAAAGAGCATAGGAGAGTGGGAAGCCGCGTGCACAGACTCTACTCCCACTCTGACACCCACTGCTACACAAATGACCGAGCAGGCAGGCCCTGCGAAGCCAAAAACGCAATCGCAAGACACAAAACAGCTCCCCGTGCGAAAGATCCTTAGCCCATCGGGCAAAAGGGTCTACGCAACAAAGACGGCAGAAGCGAGAGCCTACCACGACAAGGCAAAGGCCAGCATCAACACGGGGAGAAATATCAGAGCAGACATAAAATTGGACGTGGTAGAAGCCCTAGACAGGCTGTACTACCTCGTCAAGGAGGCTGAGGCTGAGCTGAGGAAGGAAAAGCCTGGGCCTAGCAAAGGGCCACCGAAAGAAAAATCGGGAGCCAACACCACCTTTTCACTGGGCATGGACACCGACCCTGTTGTGTCCAAGATCGAGCACCAAACGAGGATGATCCAGGAGAATACCAGGCGGCTAGAAGAGCTAAAAGCCGCCATGGGGACACAGAAAGAGTTACTGGAGAAAGTGGCAGCCACGACGACATATGCGAGCGTAGCTGCAACAACACCTCACGCGCCGTCAAATGCAACAACAAGCGCAAATCCAGCTCCTAAAAGAAGCACACTGCACTCCGTCGTGGTCACCTCCAAAGAAGACACTGACAGTGGAGAGGAGGTCCTAGAAAAAATAAGAAAAGCAGCCGATGCCAAGGAGGGATGGACCAAAGTAGAGAAGGTAAGAAAAGCCAAAGACAGGAAGATAATAGTGGGCTTCCAGACGGCAGGAGACCGTGACAGGTTTAAAGAAAGAATGGAGAGCAAAAATGTCGACCTCACCATAGAAGAAGTGAGAAATAAGGACCCACTCCTTATCCTCAAAAATGTCCTCACCATAAACACGGACGAAGACATTCTCAAGGGCCTCCGGAATCAAAACCGGAACGTCTTTCAAGACCTCGGTGACGGCGATGACAGAGTGGAAATAAAATACAGGAGGAAGACCAGGAACCCACACACGTGCCATATAGTGATCAGCACCTCACCCATTGTTTGGCAAAGGGCGACTGCAAGTGGAGCCGTGCATATCGACCTCCAGCGCGTTAGGGTAGAGGATCAAACACCTCTTCTGCAATGCACGCGCTGCCTGGGCTATGGACACGGCAAACGGTTCTGCACGGAGACAACGGACCTGTGCAGCCACTGCGGAGGGCCCCACATGAGGACGGAATGCGCGGAGTGGCTTGCCGCAGCGCCACCGAAATGCCGAAACTGCTCGAAAGCCAACCTGGAGAACACTGATCACAACTCCTTTAGTCAAAGCTGCCCTGTACGACGCAAATGGGATGACCTGGCCAGATCAACTGTAGCCTACTGCTAAGGGCACCCCAACAGAATCAAGACCCTACCGGGTAGTGCAAGCAAATCTCCAACGTAAGAGGCTAGCAACTGACGAACTTCTCCTCGAAGCTGAAAAGCGTAAAATATCTATAGCGCTCATTCAAGAACCCTATGTAGGTGGAGCTAACGAAATGAGGAGCTATAAAGGCGTGCGTATCTACCAAAACTCCAGTGCGGAAGAGGGTACTGTCAAAGCAGCTATCGCTGTTTTCGACGACGGTCTAGACGTCATACAGTACCCAAAACTTACCACAAATAATTTCTCGGTGGTAGGGATCCGCACCAGAACCTGGGAAATAACACTGGTCTCCTTTTATTTCGAGCCAGATCAGCAAATCGAAAATTATCAAGAATACCACAAACACCTGCGTAGGATAAAGACAGAGAAAGGTTCCAAAAGTTGGGTAGTTGGAGGCGATGCAAACGCGAAAAGCACGTGGTGGGGAAGCCCAGAGGAGGACCTGAAGGGAGCCATCTTGTCCGGTACCCTGGAAGAGCTGGAACTCAATATTTTAAATCAAGGGAAAATTCCAACCTTCGATACCATCAGGGGAGGCAAGCGATTCAGCAGCTTCGTAGACATCACCGCATGCTCCACAGACATACTGGACCTGGTAGACGACTGGAGAGTAGATGAAGGCCTCACTAGCTCGGACCATAATGGCATACACTTTAACGTACACCTCCAAAGATCACCTGGAATAAACATACAAAGAACCACACGAATATTTAATACCAAAAAAGCCAATTGGACAGAATTCTGCGAAAAATTAACCCAATTAATGAAAGATAACAAATTCCAAAAAGCAGATCTAAACTCATTACAAACAATTGAACAAATAGACGCAACAATAGTTAAATTAAATACAATAGTTACAGATGCATGCAATACAACAATACCAAAAAAGAAAATACACGAAAAACTTAACTTACCATGGTGGTCTGAGAAGCTTGCCGAAATGAAGAAGGATGTCGCTACCAGGAAGCGAAGAATACGAAATGCTGCTCCCATCCGAAGGCAGAAGGTTGTTGAAGAGTACCTGAAAACAAAAGAAGAATATGAGCAAGAGGCGGCTAAAGCTCAAACAGCGAGCTGGAAGGAGTTTTGTGGGAAACAGGACAAGGAAGGAGTGTGGGAGGGTATCTACAGGGTGATAGGCAGGACAAGGAAAAGGGAAGAGGACTTGCCGCTGGAAAAGGATGGACGGACACTGGGCACAGCGGACTCTGCCAAATTCTTGGCAGAGACGTTTTACCCAGGAGACTCAACCGACAGCGACAACGAACATCACCGCTTAACAAGGCAGAGAGCCGAAACCGTGAATGCCGAGGAGCAAGATGAGCTATGCGAGCCACCATTCACGACAGAGGAACTCACATGGGCCAGCGACTCTTTCAACCCAAAGAAGGCCCCGGGAGCAGACGGGTTCACGGCCGACATATGTCGTCAGGTCATCGGAGCCAACCCCGAGGCCTTCTTAGCGCTCCTAAATAAGTGCCGGTCACTCCATCATTTCCCAACGCCCTGGAAAGAGGCAACAGTCGTAGTACTAAGGAAACCGGGGAAAAGTACATACACCAGCCCAAAGTCGTACCGACCCATAGGACTCCTCCCAATACTGGGGAAAATATATGAGAAGATGATGGTCGCCCGCCTGAAACACCATCTAATCCCAAGGACAAGTTCCCGACAATATGGATTCATGCCACAGAGGAGCACCGAAGACTCCCTCTATACCTTAATGCAGCACATCCGCACAAAATTGAGTGAAAAGAAAATTGTCACGGTCATATCACTGGATATAGAGGGAGCCTTTGATAACGCCTGGTGGCCGGCCATACGGGTTCGTCTCGCCGAGGAGAAGTGTCCAATTGACCTGAGAAAGACCATCGACAGCTACCTCAAGGACAGAAGATTCAGAGTGAGATACGCTGGCGAGGAATTCTGCACAAATACGGACAAAGGATGCGTTCAGGGCTCAATTGGTGGACCAATCCTCTGGAATCTCCTCTTGGATACACTCTTGAAAAGCCTAGAAGCAATGGACGTGTACTGTCAGGCATTTGCAGACGATGTAGTGCTTGTCTTCGAGGGTAAGACAGCAATGGACATCGAGGAGCGCGCAAATGTTGCTCTCGCACATGTTCGAGAGTGGGGTATTCAAAACAAGCTTAAATTCGCAGCTCACAAAACGAATGCAATGGTAATTACCAAAAAACTAAAATACGATACCCCACGATTGAGCATGGGCGGGACTAACATAGCGATGTCCAAAGAAATCAAGATGCTGGGAGTCACCATAGATGACAAACTTACCTTCAACTCACACGTCTCCAATGTCTGCAGGAAGGCCATTGCAATCCACAAACAGCTGTCTAGAGCTGCAAAAGCGAGCTGGGGACTCCATCCCGAGGTCATCCGCACGATATACGTGGCAACTGTAGAGCCCATTATCTTGTATGCCGCCAGCGCATGGGCACCTGCAGCCAACAAACTGGGGGTCAAAAAGCAGTTAGGCACTGTACAGCGAGGAATCGCTCAAAAGATCTGTAAAGCTTACCGGACCGTCTCTCTGGATTCAGCCCTGGTGCTGGCTGGAATACTCCCTCTCGATCTCCGGATCCAAGAGGCAGCATCTTTGTATGAAGCCAAAAAGGGGGTTCCCCAGCCAGCACTCGGAGATAGAAAGGTCGAACGAATGGCCCCATTTGCTGAGGCTCCTCACCCCGCGATGCACAGCACCATCGAAATAGAGCCATTAGCGGACCAAGAACAAGTAGACCTACATAGTGATTACGAAGTCCGCATTTACACCGACGGCAGCAAGATTGAGGGCAGGGTTGGAGCCGCGCTCTCCATTTGGAATAGAGAGACTGAAACTCGAGCCCTCAAACTTGCTCTGTCAAGCTATTGTACGGTCTACCAAGCGGAACTCTTAGCGCTGTGTAAAGCGTCAAGGGAAGTGAGGAAGATGACGGCAAAGTCCTTTGGAGTCTACAGTGACTCTATGGCCGCCCTCCAAACCATCAAAAATTACGCGTGCCTCCACCCCCTGGCGGTTGAGACACGAGAAAACCTACAAGCTATTTCTCTTCAGGGCAAAATAGTACGTTTGTTCTGGATCAAGGCTCACGCAGGATTGGAGGGCAACGAGAGGGCGGACACCTTGGCAAAGGAAGCTGCTGTAGGCTCCAAAAGAAAACCTGACTACGACCTTTACCCGGTCTCAGGCGTCAGGCGTAACCTCAGAATGGTCACGCTTGACGAATGGAACCGGAGATACACCACAGGCGAAACTGCGGCCGTCACCAAGCTGTTTTTCCCGGATGCGACGAAGGCGTATAGGATAATCAGAAAAATACCAACATCCAATCTTAGGACGCAAGTGATGACCGGGCATGGTGGGTTTTCGGAGTACCTGAACCGGTTCAAGTGCAAAGAGAGCCCATCATGCATATGCGATCCGAATGAAAAAGAAACAGTGCCACACATCCTGCTTGAGTGCCCCGTATATGAGAAGGACAGACACACGGTGGAACAGAGAATAGACACAAAATTAGGGAAAGATAACCTCGAACAAATAATCGCGGGGAAAAATAGGGACATATTTTTGGAATATTGTGAGAAATTAGCAATACAAGTGGTCAATAGGAACAAGTAGCAAAATTATGTTTTCACAATATAATAATTATATAAATGATAAGCATAAGATAGATATAATGTGTGGAAATAAATGTAAAAATATGTCTAAAATAAAAGTGTACTATGAATAAATATAGAAAATAAGTATAAGGAAGTAAGCTAAGTTCAAGATAAACATTACCGAATGCGAAATAAGCGCAAAAGTGTATTCTTTGTTTTTAAATAAAAAACAATCGTGTATTTTATTCAATTCAAAAAGTAGCCATAGAAAATGTATCTGAAATACTGCAGAGTGACGAGAGGGAAAAAAAATATTTATTTAATTTATAAAATTTAGTTGGTTTATAAAATATTGTAAGCAAATAGCAAGTAACATGAGTAAGAAAATATGCTGTCATAATATTATATAAATATTAAAGATAAGCATGAGATGAATACATTGTTAACAAAAAATTAAGATAAGATTAGTACACAAATAGAAATAAGAATAGTTTAATAATACATTGTAAGATAGAAAGTTACTCAAAATAAAATACCTGTGTCGTACTTATTACCCCTGAGAAAATAGAAAAAGTAAATAAATACAATAAAACAGAAGAGTAGAGTAGAGCAGAATAGATAGGAATAGTTAATTGGGAATCCCACCCATATGGAAAGCTGCGAAAGATATGATGAATAAAAGAAAGATACCGTATGAAGCATGAAAGTGCGAGAAGAATAATCGTGAGAACTGGAATGAATGAAAAATTAGTAAAGACAGGCTCCGATCATGTTGGAGGTAGATTAGAAAAAAAAAAAAAAAAAAAAAAAAAAAAAAAAAAAAAAAAAAAAAAAAAAAAAAAAAAAAAAAAAAAAAAAAAAAAAAAAAAAAAAAAACCTAACCTAACCTAACCTTTTTTTTTTTTTTTTTTTTTTTTTTTTTTTTTTTTTTTTTTTTTTTTTTTTTTTTTTTTTTACGGAGGGGAAACTCTTTATGAGTACCCCCGGGCCTAGGGAGGCCATTGTGGGGGTTATGTGGGAGTCACTCCTCGTCTACCACTCTCTCAGAGTGAGAGAGGGAGGGAGGAGCATACCCACTAAAACCTTCTCCGGCACTTTCCGCGTGTAACCTGTTTGGGGGCGTCATGGGGTCGCAGAGCATTCTACCACGACGCCCCCGGCAGCCCCGTTCGGCTTACGCCGGGGCACCCGCGCCTATGGAGGGGAGCATCGCAAGCGCAACGAACTCCCCCCAGACGTGCAGAGCCGTGCAATGTGGGCCCCTAACCCACTGGCTTTGCTAGGGGTTCAGGCGTGCAGCAAACTGTGCACGCCTTCTTCCCACCCGCCTGCGCCGGAGCGGGTTCGCGTCGATGTTGTTCTCGCGCTCCCGCTCCGCTGCCTCTTTCTGCAGCATTATGCTTTCGCAGAAAGAGGCCACTGCCCGCCATTTGGTTTGGCTGCACAGCATAGCCGTGACTACACTGTGCAGCGAGAGATCTTGGCTGCCGATCTCCGCGGTCAGCCTTCCACGCTCTGCGTCCCAGCGACTACACGACTCGAAGGTGTGCTGAGCCGTGTCGTCTGGGTAACCACATTCGTGACACTGGGGCCTGAGCTCTCTCTGAATGTTATGCAGGTAATGACCGAAGCAGCCATGTCCGGTCATTACCTGCGTGAGCCTGTATGTCAGAGCCCCGTGTTCCCTCTCTATCCACTGGTCAAGCGACGGGAGGAGTGCCCCTATGGTGCGAGTTCCATAGGGGGAGTCCTCCAGGTCGCTTCTCCAGCGCTCCCTCAGCCTCTCTGCAGCCAGTCGGCGCACACGGTCCACCTCCTCTGGGTTAGGGCACTCTCCTCTCGCCCTGGCCTCCGCCCTCGTTTTGTATCGCTCCGCCAGAACCTGAGCGTCTAGCTCCCACGGAGGGGTGCAGGCGAGGAGGCAGGCTGCGGCAAAGGACACCGTCGAGTAACCCCGGATAATTCGCTGGGCCACCATTCGTTGCGGCCTCCGGAGGAGGGACTTGTTTGCCCCGGTGAGCTGGTCGGCCCATATTGGCGCTCCATACAGCGCCATACTACGGATGACGCCTGCAAATAGGCGGCGACAGGTAGTTTTAGGCCCCCCCACATTGGGTAGAAGCCGACCTAGTGCCGACGCAGCGCCCGCAATACGGGGAGCAAGTCTCGCAAAATGCTCCCCAAATTCCCACTTCCTGTCCAGGGTGAGGCCCAGATATTTAATGTGGGCCTTAACCTGGACAGTCTCACCTGCAACGGGGATTGTGGTCCCAGCCCGCATACGCCAGTTATGTCCCCCGAAGACAATGGCCTCAGTCTTCTCCAGGGAGACCTTTAGCCCCAGGAGGCCAATGCGGCCCACCGTCAGGTCAGTAGCGACAGCTGCCCTCCTCAGAGTCTCCTCCGGGTCCCCTCCCCGCACGGCCACCATCGTGTCGTCCGCGTAACAGATGGTGATCATGCGGGGGAGCTGCGCTCCTCGTAGGACCCAGTCGTATCCTAGGTTCCACAGTAAGGGCCCAAGTACTGAGCCCTGTGGAACCCCACAGGTCACTTCACGAGCGCACTGAGCTCCCTTTTGCTCGTACAGCACTTTTCGGTCCGTCAGGTAGCTATCCAGCACTTTCTTTAAGTAGAGAGGCACCCCGTGATAGCAGAGTGCCTCCTTGATGACGGAGTAGGGGAGTGTGCCAAAGGCATTGGCGATATCCAGAGATACCGCCACCACTCCTTCCCCCCTGCTTCCCGCGTAATCACTGAAGGCTTTGAGGGAGCTCAGTGCGTCCATGGTGGACCGCCCCGCCCGGAACCCGTACTGTCCGGCACTTATGTCCGGGCCGGTATTCCCCAGGTGCTGATGGATGCGAGAGACGAGGATCCTCTCAAACATCTTGCCAGTCTCATCCAGCAGCACCAGGGGGCGATACCCCGATGGAGAGTCCGGTGGACGACCTTCCTTCCGCAGGAGGCACAGTTTACCTTCCTTCCAGCATTTCGGGAACCGCCCCTCCCTCATACAGTCCTCGAAGAGGTCTTTGAGGCGGTCCCCGAGGTGTTTAAGTGCCAGAGGAAGGATTTTTCCTGGCACTCCGTCCGGTCCTGGCGCCTTCCTGCAGGAACGAAGGGGATAAATCACCCTCTCCAGCTCGTCCTCTGTGACTGGCGGGACGTCAGTTGGGCCCTCTGGCTCCGCAGCAGGGGCCGCCATGCGCGGAGGGACAAAGTCAGGCGCTGGTGGAAAGAGGCCATCGACAATCCTCGTGAGAAGGTCCGGCTCCAAGGAGTCCGTGGGGGGAGCTCGTTTCATTTTGTTGCGGACAATTTTATATGGTCTCCCCCACGGATCCCGGTCTAGCGTCGCCAAGAATTCCTCTCTCGCCTCGTCCTTCCTCCGAGCAATGGCTACCTTTAAGGCATCCTTCGCCTCTCTGAGGGCCGCGTGGAGCTGTTCCTCCTCCTCTTCCGTGTGTCGCCTTCGTCTACAGCGGGTGTACTCGCGCCGAGCACGGTTACTAGCGGCGCGGAGGGCCGCAATTTCCTGCGACCACCAGTAGACCTGCTTTTTAACAGGTGTGCGCTTTCTCGCCCTGGGCATAGCAGCGTCACACACCCGTGTCAGCGACGCACGGAAGCCTACTGCTCTCTCCTCAACGTCCAGGTCCGCTGAGAGAGGAGGACACCATGCCTCCACCATAGCCGCTTCGTCCGCCATTTCGCGATCCAGGTTGGCCACTGACCACTTCAGGAAGCCCCTGCCGTTCCTGGCTGTTGTGCCGCGGTCTTCGCGGCTGGGCGGCGTCACATCTTCTGCTGGGGAGACCGTCATCCTGATGTATCGATGGTCGGATAGTGTCTCTTCATCAACCAGGACGCGCCAGTCGGAGATGCGTGCAGCAAGTGCAGGGGTCGCGAACGTAACATCCACAATGGATCCTCCCTGCCTGCGCACGCATGTGTTGACGTTGCCCTGGTTGACTACCTCCAGTTCCATCGTCACCGCCCAGTCGCTCAAGGCTGCCCCTTTAGGATCTGTATTGGGGCACCCCCACGCCATATTCTTGGCGTTGAGGTCCCCCAACACCATGATCTGCGCCGAGTCAGCCGTCCGTACCACTCTTCCTAGCCTCGCGAGGAAGCGCTCAAAGGCATCAAGCGGTCGATTGGGGGAAAAATACGCCGCCACCAGTACAATTCCGCCCCATTTGGCAGCCACAAATCCCTCACCTCGCTCTATCTCTGTGGGAGGGGGGCAGTCACCCGCCACCGGTGCCATCATGGCCACTCGCTCGTCGGTGGCACCCACCCAGTTATTCTGGGAAGGGACAAGGTATGGTTCTGCAATCACCGCCACGCTGATGCCCCACTCTGCTACCACCTGCATGAGTAGGTCCTGAGCGCGGGCGCAGTGGTTGGTGTTGCATTGCAGAATGTCCAGTTTCTGGCTTTGTTCTGGCATTAGATTTCCATACCCTGCCCCTCATCGTCCGGGTGATCGGCGTTCCCTTCTAGGACCTCCGGGGTTTTCTCACCGGCTGGGGCCTCTTTTCCTCTTATTGGAGGAGGGCAGCATGCTTTCCCTCCCATTATATGGCCTGCGGGGCGTTTGGAGTGATGACACACCGCGCAGAATGCAGGCGCATCGCAGTCCGCCTTTCGGTGGTCAGGCCGACTACACCTGTAACACAGGGCACTCCGGTCAACCGACGATGGGCAGAGTGCGCGCGTGTGTCCAGTGCCCATACACCGGTAGCACCGCATTGGCATCCGCTCCAGTACCCTCACTTGCGCCGATGACCACCCCACCAGCAGCCGTCCAGTTACAGCCAATCGCTGGGCCGATGTGATCGGGCACTCCACCCACGTTGTGCCTGTGCCATTCGGGCGTGCCTGGATTGCTCCCACCTTGACCTGCGCCAACAAGCATTCTCCCTTGATGGATATGGCGCCCGCAACTGCGTCCGGAGTAGCCGATTCATCAAGCCCGGATATCAGCAGCTTGGCCATTTTAACTGCTCGGTATACCCTCGCGTCGCCACCCACCAGTTCGCCTATCTTGCTGCACAGGTCATCAGCAACCCTACTATTTTCTTCTCCGGGTACCTCGATGACACGAGCTCCAGCTGCCGTTTTACGGATCCGCACGTGCTCAATACCCAGGTCTCCAAGTTTGAGCGACGTGGTTGCTTTGGTCATAACGGAGGCGTAGGTGGCCTCTGTACCGGGCTTCAGCGCTACCACGATAGCAGCGGTCCTAGGCGCAGTAAGCTTCCGTGGATCCTGCGGGGTCTTCTTGGCCTGGGCTTTCGGGGGCAGAGGCTTAGAAGTATTGGCCTTCTTCTTTCCCCTTTTAACCACTGTCGTCCATTGCGGTTGGGCAGGTGGTGCTTCCGGGTGAGCACTGGAGACGGGCTCAGCTTGATGGGGCGTTGGGGGATCCCGCCGTGGTTTAGGCTTAGTTTTCGCCTTGTTGGTCCTCGGGGCTGGAGCAGGTCTGGCAGGGGGCATCAGGTTGGACCCCGTTGCACCAGACTTTGCTGGCTCAGTTGTAGCTGCGGAGGCAGCTTGAGTCCTCTTTGATTTTGACCGGCTGGTGGGAGGGTCTGCCTTCGCTCGATCCGCGGCTAGAGGCGGTCGGAGGGTCGGTGCGGGCGGGAGGAGACTTTTAACCTCGTCAATTCTTGTGTTGACCATGTCTCCTATAGAGATAAGGAGTTCTCTTGTCAGTTGCTCTTTGAACTCTTTAAGAGCATCGTTCTCTGATGTCAGGGCCGTCGCTGTATCAGATCGGCGCTCTGAGAATGCCGTGCGCAGTGCTTTGGTCTCACTACGAAGGTGAGCAAGCTCCTCCTTCATCCTCTTATTATCGGCCTTTAGGGCACGGATCTCCTCTTCCTCGCCTCTGCTCTCGAGGCGTTCGGCAGCTGCCAGTATGTCCTTGCAGGCCCGGTACATACGGCTCTTGACCTTACCGTTAAGGTTACTGGATTTGGTCGCTTCCTCCAGGACCATCTTGGCAGCTTTCCGAACAACCTGTATATGGTCATCCTCTGTGTGGACAGAGGAGCTGCGGCTACGGCTGCGGCTTGGTTCCATCCTCATTCTGGAACTATCCACCGCGGCATCCCTCTTGTCCCGCCTCTTCAATCGCAAGGTTTCCCTCTTCTCGAGAGGAGAACTCTGTTTAAAATCCTCTCGGTACGCCCTCTCGTGCCCCATGTCCTCCAGGTGTGCCTTGAGCTGCGCTCTCGCTGCGGCCATCCCACTGTAGTGGCCCCTCGATCCGGTGCCCTTGCCCCTGCGTGCGGTGTTTACTTTGAGCCTGGGCTCCGCATCGTCAGTGCCAGCCGTACGCGGTCTCTTGCTTCCTCCTGGCCGCAGAGTATCTGCTGTTGCTGCCGGGCTAGCAGTGCCTACCAAAGAGACTTCCGTGCTTCCGCCATCTGCACATGTTTCCACATTAGTGCCAGGGTTTCTGGTGTTGGAGTGCGACATCGGGTCGCAGTCCTTCACCTCCAGATGAGCTAACTCCTTATTGCGCATGACGTCATGTTCGAGCCGCGTTAGCTCGATGCGCAATTGCGGCTGCTGCGCCATCGTGGCTGCCACCTCGTTCGCCACATTATCGGTTGCCATGTTCCTCGCCAAGTCGTCACTTATATCTAAGCTTAAATCTAAAGTTTTAGGTCTTGAAATTTTGTATTCCCACGAGTATGGGGGAAATGACCGGTCCACCCAGGCAGTGCCCCCTGTACCTGGGTAACCCTACTACCACTGGGAGGGCGGGCGGTCTCCCAGGGTTGGCCGCTAGTGGCTGCGTTACCTACGCAGCCACTCCTAAGGGTGTCGATCGGGGACCTGCGTTGCGCACAAAGAACTGGAGTCTCCCTCCCACAGCCACCATTGGAGGCCGAAAGCCCCCCGGGCGCGCCACGGATATGTGTGGCACCCGATGCGTGAGCCTCCTACCACGCTAACACCGCCGACCCACCCAGAGAATGGATCTGCGTTTGGGTTTCTCAGAAACCCAATGCACAATCCTTCCAGGCAGATAGGCAGTGTCAGAGAAGCAGAGGGCTCCCTGACCAGGCAACAACACATACCCGCAACACGTCAAGGGCCCTTTCGACCTCCTCAAGCGCCCGCGCGGCGGGAGAACCCAGAGGTTCGTGCGAAAAGCAGTGCCCCGATCGACACCACAGGAGAACCTCGACGCCACGTGCCCCAGCGCCGGGGTTAAGGGATTTATTATAGAGGTTGTCTCCTCGCGGTCCGGCCAATGAAGGCAAGACCCCCGTTCCCGTTCCAAGCCGCGAGACGTGACCACGACACTCGGAACGGGGCTACGGATCCGGCGGTGGCGCGGGCAGGATAAACCCCCCCAGTGCCTGCCTGACGGCATGGTAAGTGCTCGCCAGGCCCGCCCTCCCTTGGTTCATCCACTGCGCCCTCTGCTATTCAGAGGGACGCGCGGAGAACCCTCCCGGGGACAAACGTCCCACGGCTCCTCCTCCGACCTCATCCACTGCGCCCTCTGCTGCTCAGAGGGACGCGCGGAGAGTCCCTCCTGGGCCGAAGCCCCCCTTTCCCCCCTGGGCCGAAGCCCCCCGTTTCCCCCCCAGTGTTTGGTTCGCGGGACTACGTCCTACCCTGGCTCGACGTCAGTAGCCGGGGCGTTCCCCTATCCACCACCTGGGGACGCGCCACGTCGGGGTTCACCTCCCCGCCCACTCGGACAACCGAGCAGGTCCGTGGAACCTAACCTAACCTAACCTAACCTAACCTAACCTAACCTAACCTAACCTAACCTAACCTAACCTAACCTAACCTAACCTAACCTAACCTAACCTAACCTAACCTAACCTAACCTAACCTAACCTAACCTAACCTAACCTAACCTAACCTAACCTAACCTAACCTTTTTTTTTTTTTTTTTTTTTTTTTTTTTTTTTTTTTTTTTTTTTTTTTTTTTTTTTTTTTTTTTTTTTTTTTTTTTTTTACGAGGGGAAATGCGTTACGCATCCCGTCCTTGAGGTGTTGTCATAAGGACGGGTATGTGGGACTCCTGGTCTCCAGTCTACCCACTAAAACCCCTCGGTCTGACCTCTCTCCGCCTGGTGTGGGGCTACGGGGACGCTTGGCGCTTACCGCGGCACCCACTTGCGGCGTCTTGCCCTTTTTGGGCCCGGCTCTGCGGGCTTCTGAGCCCACTCCCTCTCGCCTACAGGGGACCTCACCCAAGGCCACCTTTCCACCTCGGGACGTTTTCTCGTCGGGCAACCAATCTCCCGATCAGCTGCCCGAGGTCCCGGTTAGGGCGGTATTTGGCGGTCATAGGCGGCCCGCCTTCGCCTTACTCTCCTTCGGCGGGTAGGTAGTGCGAGCGGGTCATCCTCTCGCTCCCTCTCCGCCGCCTCCTTTTGGGACATGACGGCGTTGCAGAATGCAACCACCGCCTCCCACGCGTCCCTGCTGCGTGTCATTTCCCTGACAATGACTGGCAGTGAGAGGTCCGCCCCGATGGCCGCGATCAGTTG
Organism: Apotomis capreana; assembly: GCA_947623375.1. Taxonomy (NCBI): domain Eukaryota; kingdom Metazoa; phylum Arthropoda; class Insecta; order Lepidoptera; family Tortricidae; genus Apotomis; species Apotomis capreana. The sequence continues at coordinate 58,794 of OX392499.1, forward strand.
TGATCGCGGTGCTTGCCATGCGGGGCACACGGAGCGGGTGTGCTGCGCCGTGTCCTCATCTCCACCCGTGCAGTGTTTGCACACTGTGGTGTCCTCGCGGCGGGCCACCTGACACAGGTATTTGCCGAAGCATCCGTGCCCGGTGAGTATCTGTGTCAGGTGGAAAGTCGTCTCGCCGAAATCGCGGCCCAGCCAGTCCCTGAGGACCGGACGTATGGCGCCCACCACCTCCCGGCTTGCGCTTGGGGCCTGCAGCCTTTCGTCCCACTTCCTGAGGAGATCACCCCTGGCCTCGTCCCTCCAGAGCTTGATCTCCTCCGGAAGTGGACGATTGCCCTCCGCTCGCACTGCTGCTACTTGCCAGTATACCGCCGCAAGGACCTCGGCTTCGAGGTCCCACGGCGGGCTACCTGCCAGCAGGGTTGCCGCTTCAAACGAGACCGTCCTGTACGCTCGGATGGCCCTGGTCGCTATCACCCGTTGGGGTCTGCGCAACTGGGCCACGTTCCGAGCGTTCAGGGCCTCCGCCCATATGGGAGCCCCGTACATCGCCATAGAGCGTACAACCCCCTGGTACAGGCGGCGGCATGTGCTGCCCGGCCCTCCGATATTCGGGAGCAGCCCCCCGAGTGCTCCGGCTGCAGCCACCAGCTTTGGCGCCTTGCGGGAGAAGTGCTCTGTGAAGCTCCATCGCCCATCGAGGACAATACCTAGGTATCGCAGCGTCGACTCGATGGCGATGGAGGTGCCCCCTATGACGATCGCCAGGCCGGGAGGCGGTGCGTTTCGAGGCCCATGGAAGAAGAGGGCCTCCGACTTGTTTAAGGCCACCTCGAGCCCCAAGGCCCTAATACGGCTCACCACGTGGGCAACCCCCGCTGTGCCAAGGAGCACGGCTTGTCTATGGGTGCTCCCGGTTGCGGTGACGAGAGTGTCGTCGGCGTAGCAGAGTACGCCGACGCCCCGCAGGTTGGTACCGCGGAGCACCCAGTCGTATCCGATGTTCCACAGGAGTGGTCCGAGGACCGACCCCTGTGGAACACCGCATGTGACCCTCCGATTTCCCCATCCGTTTTGGGTCGGATAAGTAATGGCCCGGTCCCGGAAGTAATCCCCTACTATATTCTGCAGGTACTGGGGCACTCCGTGGTACTGCAGCGCTGCCTTGACTGTCTCAAAGGGCAGGGTGTTGAAGGCATTCGCTATGTCAAGCGACACGGCCAACATCACTCCGCCCTGCGAGACAGCCTCCTCGGCGAGGACCCTCAGTTGCGCAATCGCGTCTATCGTCGACCTTTCCCGCCGGAAGCCGTACTGGCAGTCGTGTAGGTCGGGTCCTACCTCCTCGAGGTGCTTGACGAGACGGGCAGCGATAACCCGTTCGAAAAGCTTGCCCATCTCGTCAAGCAGGACGATGGGGCGGTAGGCCGACGGCGACTCTGCTGGGCGCCCGTCCTTCTGGAGGAGGACGAGCTTACCCGTCTTCCAGCTTCGCGGGAACTGACCTCGGTCGAGGCATGCGCTAAAGAGGGTCCTCACCCTCTCCTCCAGCTCTTCTGCCGCAAGCGCGATCACCACGATGCGCCCAGGCACGCCATCGGGTCCGGGGGCGCCGTTTTTTAGTTTGAGCCTGGCTATTGCGGCCCCAAGCTCTGCCTCTGTCACAGGAGGCACTACGTCCTCGCCTCTCGCCGGGTTTCCACCCATCGCCGGTGGACGCCATGCCTCTCTTTCGGGGAACAGGCCGGAGAGGACCCGCTCTAGGAGGAGAGGCTCGAGACTACTGGTCAGCGGGGGGGCCCATGGCCGGAGTTTTGCCCTTACAGTTTTGTAAGGGCGCCCCCATGGGTGCAAGTCCAGCGTCTCCAGCCACTCCTTCCACGCGGCCTCCTTCGCCCGTGCGATGTCCGCCTGGAGCTGGTGGCATTTTTCCCGGTAGGCAGCGTATAGCGCCTCCTCCCTGGCTGGGTCGCGCACCCTTCTCCGCCTGCTCCTGGTGTACTGGCGGCGCGCCGCCGTGCACTCGCTCCGTGAGATGCGGATCTCCTCGCGCCACCAGTACACGCGACGACGAGGCGGAGTTGGCCTCGCGCGGGGCATAGCGGCATCGCAAATCCGGTGCGTGGCGGCAACCTGCTGCTCCGTCTCGACATCAATGTCGCCTATGGGCCCAGCTCCGACCTGCCACGACTCCACTAGGACTGCCTCTTGGGCCATCTCCCTGTCCAGTTGCCCCAGCCGCCACCGCGGCCCTTCCCCTGCAGGGGGTCGGTTCACGCTCCTTGGGGTGAGGGGGAACGTGGAGACCTCGAAACGGATGTAGCGATGGTCCGAGAGCGTCTCCACGTCCGTCCTCACTTTCCAGCCTGAAACACGTCGTGCGAGGGCGGGGCTGGCCAATGTTAAGTCCACAATTGAGCCTCCCCGCTGTCGCACGCACGTGTTCGTTGACCCCCTGTTGAGGATCAGCAGCCCCACTTCGACCGCCCATTCCTCCAGCGCCTGCCCTCGCGCGTCAGTCGCTGGAGATCCCCACGCCGTGGACTTAGCGTTGAAGTCTCCAGCGACCAGCAGCTGCACAGGGCGATTTTCGCCAAACAGGGAACCCACCTCGTCAAGAAAGGACTCGAACTCGGTGAGGCTCCTGTTTGGCGAAAAATAGGTCCCAACGACCATTGTGTCCCCCAGGTGTGTCGACACAAAACCACGCCCCTTGGTGACGTCTCGGTGGGGCGCGGATCCTGCTTGCGGCTGCGTGACCACTGCCACCAGTCCGTCTCTATCCCCCACCCAGTTTTCCCTGGAGGGGACCAAGTACGGCTCGGCCACGACTGCGATTTGTATCAACCACTCCGCCATGCTCTGGAGCAGAAGGTCCTGAGCTCTGGCGGAGTGGTTTATGTTCGCCTGTAGGTATTGGGTGGCCATTACTAGTCAGTGGCCATCCGATCCTCCTCGACCCTGGGTTCAGGTGGGTGACTAGGCTGCGATGTGGCTTCGGACCTGTCGGCAGCAGTCCTCTTTCTTTTGGGTGGGTTGCATGAAACGCTTCCCACCCTGTGGCCCGCGGGGGCGCCCGCCTCCGCGCACAGCGCGCAATGTGCGGCAGCGTTGCAATCGCGGGCGATATGGCCCGACCCGCTGCACCGATAGCAAAGGAGGCTGCGGTCTACCTCAGACTTGCACGCGGCGCGCACGTGCCCCACTTCCATGCATCGGAAGCATCGTATGGGCCGGGCGTCGAGCAACGTCACCTGCGCCGACACCCACCCCACGCGGAGACGTCCGGCCTGAGCCACCTTTTTTGCAGCCGCAATAGGGCATCGCAGCCACACAGTGCCCAGTCCCGAGGGGCCAAGCGTCACTTCGCCAGCCTTGACGTCTTCCGCCGCGCAACCGCCCTCTCGTGCAACCGCCGCGACCACCTCCGGAGATGTCACCGAGTCATCCAGGCCCGAGATGCGCATCTCCGCACATCTAGTGGGCCTGGAGATCCGGACCACGGCGGGATCCATCACCTCCCTGAGTTTTTGGGCAAGGGCGTCGGCCTTTTCGCCACTCTCGCCGCCGGGAATCTCGAATATACGGGCATTCGTCGCGGTACGTCGGACCCGAACACCCGAGATCCCCAGCGCATCGAGGTCTACCCGCTTTTTGGCCTCCCCGATGATGGACGCGTAGCTATCTCTTTCGCTAGTGTCCGCCTTGGGCTCCACTAGCGTAAACACTACCGCCGTTGACCGGGGGAGGCGCAGCCTCCGGGCCTTCTTTTTTGGGGCTGCCTGGCTTGTAGGGCCGTCCCTCTGCTTCTTCCTTGTTGTTTTTTTGCCCTTTACCGTCGTCTAGGGCTCTTCCAACGCTGCAGGCGCAGGCGCAGGCGCTGTTGCTTCCCGACCCGACTCTCCCGGGGCTGGGACCCTCCCGGAAGAAACTCCCTTGCCTTTTCGTCTTTTTGACCGCTTCACAGCGCCCGCGTAGGACGCTCCACCTACGGAAGCGGAAGCGGAAGCGGGGGCCACGCCAGACTCCGGCTCTGCTCCCCCAGTTTTGTCTCGGTTTGCCAGCGGAGGCCGCGCCCTCTTCTCCGGGAGGAGTCTGTCGCTGATTGCGGCCATGCGGGCGTCCAAATACGTCCCGACCTGGGCCATGACCACTCGACAGATCTCCTCTGTTAAAGGGATAGAAGGGGTGGCATTGGCACGACCGTCTGTCCGTTCGCTGGTAGAGGGCAGCGCGGGGGGCCGCTCCTTCTCGTTACGTCGGGTTGGGGAGGGTGTAGGATTTCCCTGCTTCCGCAGCCCCTCCAGTTGGGCCTTGATTTCGGCCATCTCTTTTCGTAAGCCGGCCATTTCTGACCTTAGCCGGCTGTTGTCTGCTTGAAGCCGCGCCGTTTCCTCGGAAACGGTGCGTTTGCTGAGTACGGCAAACGCATCCGATATAGCGGACGCGGCATCTTTAAGGCACCGGATGTACCCACCCTTCAGGTTTTTAGAGGTGGCCGCTACTTTCTCAATGACAGCCACACTGTCTGCGACCTGCTGCCCAAGTTCTGTGTTGGCAGCGGCCTCCTCGGGATTCAGCGCAGGCGGCGAAGGAGTGCACTTCGAGTACCCTTGCCGGGTTCTGATTTGCATCTCCTGCACGTCTCTCTCCGCCTCGAGGCGCATCTCTTCATGCATGGCCCGTTTGTAGGCCTCTTTCGCTTTGGCCAGGCCAACATACTTCCCGGTAGAAGGGGGCCGACCTCGTCCTCGTCCTTTTGATGTCTGAGACGAGCCTTCGCTTGTGGCGGACGGGCAGGACTCGTCTCCATCATCCCCGCTGGATCCCGACTGGGGACTGGTGTGGAACCGTGGCCTCTTACGGGGGTTCCGCCACATGCGACCGCTTTTTGCAGGGCTAGCCGTGCCGGAAGGAACTAGCTCCTTTTCGGTGTTGGTCGGGTACGCCTCTGCGCCTTCGTCCCTATGCCCCAGTGCCTCCTCCTTGTCGCTATGTTGCGTCGGGGAGCTCGGTGATTTGCGTCCCCCCGCTACATCTCCAGGCTTGAAGGGAGTCTGCGTCCGTGAGCGCGCCTTTCCCTTCCCCCCCGGGCCAGCCCTCTGCGTCGGCAGGTCCTTCTTCTGGCGACTTGGGGAGGTCGCTGGCGACGAGAAGGTGGACCGCACCGTGTGCATACTGTCGTCAGTATCCGGTGCGGAATCCCCACGTGCGAGGATCCTCTCATCCAGCCGTGTGAGAAGGACCTGCGCGACCTTCATAGGCTCCTCTATCGCCTTGTTACGCCGCACGAAACGGCCATGGCGGCCGCGCGCTGGGCCACCGCCCTCCTTCCTCGCCGGGATCTGGATCGCGGCGGAGTCCAGGTCTATGCATGGACTATCCTGGCCGACCCCTCGCAGCGGTGACCGCGCGAGGGACATGTGAGGGCGGAAAATTTCCTCCTCGTTCTCCACCGTTGGGAAGGTTGGAGAGGGTGGCGCAGCAGCTGCCTTCTCGTCCTCCCTGTCCCCTCCTCCGCGTATCCTTAGAGCCAATCCATGCGCATCGGTGTCCATTAAACGTTTGCCAGAGTCGTCTTTGCTTTCCAGTCCAGAGTGGTGTGCCCCCCCAGAATACGAAGGGCGGCGTGTCTCCACAGCGCGGGCGCTTGCCCGTTCTGTGGTGACACGGAGGATTGGAACCTCCTGGGGTAGTTTCTTACGTTTTAGGCCACTCATATTTGCTATTGTTTAAAGGAGGTATGCCCCCCCTCTCTGACGTTAGGGGCTGGGCTCCCCCCAGCCATGCATCCCATCGGCACGCCAGTCACACCTTAGGATTGGGGATTTTTATAGTGGTTTACTCCACGTGACCCGCCTCTCAGTGAGGAAGGTCCCCGGTCTGCTCAGTGCAGGTTACGGGTTGCCCGCCGGTGGCCGTAGCCACAACGTCGCGCCGGTGGCCGAAGCCACTATCGCCCGTGAGGCCGAGCTCCAGCTCCGTCCCGAGGGACCTGGCGTCTCACACTGTGCCCTCTGCTGGTTTCAGAGGGACACGCGGAGCCACACGTCGGGGTGCTGTTCTTTGTCTGGCCCCTCTCCTCAGGCCTGTCCGGTTTGGGAGGCCCTGTCCGGCATAGCCCTGAGGGTCATTGGGGCACGCAAGCCCCTTCACCACGGCAAGGTGACAGCACTACGAAGGGGAACCTAACCTTTTTTTTTTTTTTTTTTTTTTTTTACGAGGGGAAATGCGTTACGCATCCCGTCCTTGAGGTGTTGTAATAAGGACGGGTATGTGGGACTCCTGGTCTCCAGTCTACCCACTAAAACCCCCCGGTCTGACCTCTCTCCGCCTGGTGTGGGGCTACGGGGACGCTTGGCGCTTACCGCGGCGCCCACTTGCGGCGTCTTGCCCTTTTTGGGCCCTGCTCTGCGGGCTTCTGAGCCCACTCCCTCTCGCCTACAGGGGACCTCACCCAAGGCCACCTTTCCACCTCGGGACGCTTTCTCGTCGGGCAACCAATCTCCCGATCAGCTGCCCGAGGTCCCGGTTAGGGCGGTATTTGGCGGTCATAGGCGGCCCGCCTTCGCCCTACTCTCCTTCGGCGAGTGGGTGGTGCGAGGGGGTCATCCTCTCGCTCCCTCTCCGCCGCCTCCTTTTGGGACATGACGGCGTTGCAGAATGCAACCACCGCCTCCCACGCGTCCCTGCTGCGTGTCATTTCCCTAACAATGACTGGCAGTGAGAGGTCCGCCCCGATGGCCGCGATCAGTTGTGATCGCGGTCCTTGCCATGCGGGGCACGCGGCGCGGGTGTGCTGCGCCGTGTCCTCATCTCCACCCGTGCAGTGTTTGCACACTGTGGTGTCCTCGCGGCGGGCCACCTGACACAGGTATTTGCCGAAGCATCCGTGCCCGGTGAGTATCTGTGTCAGGTGGAAAGTCGTCTCGCCGAAGTCGCGGCCCAGCCAGTCCCTGAGGACCGGACGTGTGGCGCCCACCACCTCCCGGCTTGCGCTTGGGGCCTGCAGCCTTTCGTCCCACTTCCTGAGGAGATCACCCCTGGCCTCGTCCCTCCAGAGCTTGATCTCCTCCGGAAGTGGACGATTGCCCTCCGCTCGCACTGCTGCTACTTGCCAGTATACCGCCGCAAGGACCTCGGCTTCGAGGTCCCACGGCGGGCTACCTGCCAGCAGGGTTGCCGCTTCAAACGAGACCGTCCTGTACGCTCGGATGGCCCTGGTCGCTATCACCCGTTGGGGTCTGCGCAACTGGGCCACGTTCCGAGCGTTCAGGGCCTCCGCCCATATGGGAGCCCCGTACATCGCCATAGAGCGTACAACCCCCTGGTACAGGCGGCGGCATGTGCTGCCCGGCCCTCCGATATTCGGGAGCAGCCCCCCGAGTGCTCCGGCTGCAGCCACCAGCTTTGGCGCCTTGCGGGAGAAGTGCTCTGTGAAGCTCCATCGCCCATCGAGGACAATACCTAGGTATCGCAGCGTCGACTCGATGGCGATGGAGGTGCCCCCTATGACGATCGCCAGGCCGGGAGGCGGCGCGTTTCGAGGCCCATGGAAGAAGAGGGCCTCCGACTTGTTTAGGGCCACCTCGAGCCCCAAGGCCCTAATACGGCTCACCACGTGGGCAGCCCCCGCTGTGCCAAGGAGCACGGCTTGTCTATGGGTGCTCCCGGTTGCGGTGACGAGAGTGTCGTCGGCGTAGCAGAGTACGCCGACGCCCCGCAGGTTGGTACCGCGGAGCACCCAGTCGTATCCGATGTTCCACAGGAGTGGTCCGAGGACCGACCCCTGTGGAACACCGCATGTGACCCTCCGATTTCCCCATCCGTTTTGGACCGGATAGATGATGGCCCGGTCCCGGAAGTAGTCCCCTACTATGTTCTGCAGGTACCGGGGCACTCCGTGGTACTGCAGCGCTGCCTTGACTGTCTCAAAGGGCAGGGTGTTGAAGGCATTCGCTATGTCAAGCGACACGGCCAACATCACTCCGCCCTGCGAGACAGCCTCCTCGGCGAGGACCCTCAGTTGCGCAATTGCGTCTATCGTCGACCTTTCCCGCCGGAAGCCGTACTGGCAGTCGTGCAGGTCGGGTCCTACCTCCTCGAGGTGCTTGACGAGACGGGCAGCGATAACCCGTTCGAAAAGCTTGCCCATCTCGTCAAGCAGGACGATGGGGCGGTAGGCCGACGGCGACTCTGCCGGGCGCCCGTCCTTCTGAAGGAGGACGAGCTTACCCGTCTTCCAGCTTCGCGGGAACTGACCTCGGTCGAGACATGCGCTAAAGAGGGTCCTCACCCTCTCCTCCAGCTCTTCTGCCGCAAGCGCGAGCACCACGATGCGCCCAGGCACGCCATCGGGTCCGGGAGCGCCGTTTTTCAGTTTGAGCCTGGCTATTGCGGCCCCAAGCTCTGCCTCTGTCACAGGAGGCACTACGTCCTCGCTTCTCGCCGGGTTTCCCTTCGTAGTGCTGTCACCTTGCCGTGGTGAAGGGGCTTGCGTGCCCCAATGACCCTCAGGGCTATGCCGGACAGGGCCTCCCAAACCGGACAGGCCTGAGGAGAGGGGCCAGACAAAGAACAGCACCCCGACGTGTGGCTCCGCGTGTCCCTCTGAAACCAGCAGAGGGCACAGTGTGAGACGCCAGGTCCCTCGGGACGGAGCTGGAGCTCGGCCTCACGGGCGATAGTGGCTTCGGCCACCGGCGCGACGTTGTGGCTACGGCCACCGGCGGGCAACCCGTAACCTGCACTGAGCAGACCGGGGACCTTCCTCACTGAGAGGCGGGTCACGTGGAGTAAACCACTATAAAAATCCCCAATCCTAAGGTGTGACTGGCGTGCCGATGGGATGCATGGCTGGGGGGAGCCCAGCCCCTAACGTCAGAGAGGGGGGGCATACCTCCTTTAAACAATAGCAAATATGAGTGGCCTAAAACGTAAGGGGAACCTAACCTAACCTAACCTAACCTAACCTAACCTAACCTAACCTAACCTAACCTAACCTAACCTAACCTAACCTAACCTAACCTAACCTTTTTTTTTTTTTTTTTTTTTTTTTTTTTTTTTTTCCGTTGGAAAAATGCTTTATGCATACCCGCACCCTCGGGGGAGGAGATGCGGGTTATGTGGGACTCGGCAAAAAAGCCGCCGCTACCCACTAAAAAACCAACGGTGTGCCTGCGCGCCACCAGTGGGGCGTGGCCACGGGATCCCCTAAGTACGCAACCGCGACCACGCCGGCGCCGCCCGCCGCTAGCACACGCAGCGGGCCCGTCTCTGGGAGGGGTAGAGAGGAACTTCTACCCCTGCCTCCTCAGAAGGCGCGTGGACACACCACGCGCGCCTTCTCGGCGAGGCCTATGTTACGGGCAGCGGCGCCCCCGCGCCACTGCCCAGGCCTCGCTAGGTGGGGGGGATGAGGTGGGCGTACGCCCTTCTCCGGGCCCCAGCGCGCTTGCGGCGGATCGGGTGCGACGCTGGGTCAGCCTCCCGCTCCCTCTCCGCCTTCTCCTTCTGCGACATCACATCCTCGCAGAAGGAGAGGACCGCTTTCCACGACCTCTCGTCGGCGACCATAGCCTTGACTACGGCCGGCAAGGAGAGGTCGTCCCCCACCACTGCCACGAGGTCGCGGCGCTGCCCCGCCCAAGCTGGGCATTCCTCCAGGGTATGCTGCGCCGTGTCCTCGTCGCTGCTGCACTGGTGGCACCCGGCCGTCACCTCCCGTCTGGCGAACCGGTGCAGGTAGCTCCCAAAGCAGCCATGCCCCGTGAGCACCTGCACCAACCGGAAGGTCAGCGAACCCCGCTCTCTCTCCAGCCAGTCTCGTAGGACCGGCCGAACCGCCTCGACAGTCCTATGTCCCCCCTCGACTCTAGCTAGTCGCTCCTCCCATTGAAGGACAATGGACTGTCGGAGGCGGAGCTTCTGCTCTTCTACCTCCCCGGGCGCAGGATGGTACTCCTGGAGCCGGAGGTCCCTTCGCCACTGGTACAGAGACGCTTGGGCCTCCGCCTCCAGGTCCCAGGGAGGCGTTCCCGCCAGTAAGCACGCCGCATCGTATGAGGTGGTGCGGTACCCGCGTACAACGCTGACGGCCATCGCCCTCTGAGCCTTCCTCAGCAGGGCGACATTGCGGGCCGCCAGGTTTACCGCCCAGATCGGGGCCCCGTACAGGGCCATCGATCGCACCACCCCCATATACAGGCGGCGGCTCGCACTCTCTGGCCCCCCGACGTTGGGCATCAGCCGCTTCAATGCGGCCGATGCTGCCATCAATCGGGGGGTCAGGCGGGTGGAGTGTTGGCGGAAGCTCCAGCGGGAATCGAGGACAAGTCCAAGATACTTCATGTCGGACTTGACCTCGATTCGAGTGCCACCGACGACGATGCTGGATCCTGCAGGTGGCGCCTTCCGGGCGGCGTGGAAGCAAATCGCTTCGGACTTGTGTAGCGCCACCTCCAGCCCCAGCATCGTTATGCGCCTTACCACCAGTGCTACTGTCACGGTAGCGAGGCGTGCTGCCTCCCGGTACGAGGTTCCCCGAGACGTGACTAGCGTGTCGTCTGCGTAGCAGGTCACGCTCGATCCCGAGAGAAGCTCCCCCCGCAGCACCCAGTCGTACCCGATGTTCCACAGGAGCGGCCCTAAGACCGAGCCCTGTGGAACACCGCACGACATCTCCCACCTTGTCAGCCCACCGCCCTGGACCGGGTACTCCACACACCGTTCCGAGAGGTAGGCCCCGACTATCTGGCATAGGTAGGGAGGCACCTTGTGGTGTTTCAGCGCCTCCCTAACGCATGACCACGGCAGAGTGTTGAATGCGTTGGCGATATCTAGCGATACCGCCAGGAGCACCCCACCGTGGTCGACCGCCTCATCCGAGAGGGCTTTAATGCGCGCGACCGCATCCACGGTCGACCTGCCCTCTCGGAATCCAAACTGATGTTCGGATAAGTCGGGACCCACCTCCCGGAGGTGCTCGACGAGGCGACAACAGATGATACGCTCGAACAGCTTGTCCGCCTCATCGAGCAACACGATTGGACGGTAGGCTGATGGAGATTCCGCGGGACGCCCGTCTTTTTTAAGTAAGACGAGCCGGCCGGTTTTCCATATGGTCGGAAATCGGCCGGACTGAAGACAGGCGTCCAGTAGCCCGCGAAATCTCTCCCCCAGGGCCTGCAGCGCCAGAGCCAGGACGCGTCCCGGGATCCCATCTGGCCCCGGTGCCGTGTTTTTGGCTTTAAGCCTCAGCACGGCCGCGTCTAGCTCTGCCTCCGTTACCGGAGGCACCTCGACTTCCGCGCCCTCATACCCGACGTGCTGACGGGGTGGTGCCATTTCCGGAGGCCGGTGTTCCGGTCTGTTCGGGAACAGATTGGAGACAACGGCCCCCAGCAGTCGAGGCTCGAGACTCTCCGTCAAGGGGGGGGCCCAGGGGCGTAGCTTACCCCTGACCGCCTTGTACGGCCTCCCCCATGGATCTCGGTTTAGAGTCTCGAGAAGCTCCGCTCTGGCGCTCGCCTTCGCCTCGCAGATGGAGAGCTGCAGCGCCTTGACCGCCTCTCTATAGGCGCTGTACAGCTGCGTCTCCTCGTCAATGTCTCGGGTCTGCCTGCGTCGGCGCGACCGTGTGTACTGGCGTCTCGCCCTGCCGCAGCGGGATCGAAGTTCTTCGATATCACGAGACCACCAGTACACTTGTCGCTTCGGAGGCCGAGGCTTGGCTCGGGACATGCCTGCGTCACAAACTTGTGACATGGCGTCCCGGAACCTGACTGCCTCTTCCTCGACCTCCACAGGCCCGGAAGATGTTGTCCAGGCCTGGACGAGGGACGCTATCTCCACTGCTTCTCGATCCAGGCTGCTTAAGGCCCATCTGGGGGACGGGGTCGCAGCACGGCCATTCGGACGACGATCCGTGTCCAATGTGACTTCGGAGGAGGTGGAGACATCAAACCGGATATACATATGGTCTAATAATGTCTCCACCTTCTCCAGGACTCTCCAGTCTTGGACACGCGGCGCAAGGGCAGAGGTCGCGAACGTTACGTCCACGATGGACTCCCCCTGCCAGCGCACGCAGGTGCTGGCCGACCCTCGGTTCAATACCGACAGGCCGGTCATCGTCGCCCACTCCTCGAGAAGGTCTCCACGAGTGTCGGTCGCGGGACAACCCCAAGCCATGGATTTGGCATTTAGGTCGCCCGCGACAACCACCGGGCGCGGTAGGGTCTGCCCAATGAGGGCCCCTAGCTGGCCAAGGAAGGCTTCAAACTCGGGGACACTTCTGTTGGGGGAGAAATATACCCCGATCAAGGTTATTTCTCCCCAGAGGACCGCCACGTAGCCTTGACCCCTCGACACGATGGAGGGGGGCAATGTGCCTTCTGCCCCTACTTTTAAAATGATGGCCACCAAGCCGTCCAGATCCGCAGCCCAGTTATCCCTAGGAGGGACATAGTATGGCTCGGCGACCACGGCAGCATCTATCGACCACTGCGCCATGGACTGCAGGAGGAGATCTTGAGCCCCGGCGCAGTGGTTAATGTTCGCCTGGAGGACCCGACTAACAGGCGTCATCTTGGCGCAGTGTCAGTCGGGCCCTCTTGTGTAGCCGGAGGCGATGACGCTCTAGGGGTGTCTGGTCTGCCGGACATCTTCCGAGGCACACGTTTCAGGGCTTTGGCCCCCGTCGTGCAGTTGCCGCTGCCGGCGCTATGGTCGGCAGGTTTGCCCGCTGCTGCGCACAGAGAGCAGTGAGGCGTGGCTATGCAGTCTCTGGCCTTGTGGCCGGTTTGACCGCAGCGGTAGCATTGGTCACTGCGGTCGATTTCCGACGTGCACCCCTTCCTGACATGGCCAGGCATCAGGCATCGGTAGCACCTCAGAGGGCGGGCCTCCAACAGTTTTACCTGCGCCGAAGCCCAGCCAACCAGTAGCCGCCCCTCAGCCACTTTCTTGGCGGCTGCTACGGGGCAGCGAACCCACGCCGTACCCAGGCCTGTTGGCGTGCGGGAGATCCGGCCAACTTTCACCGCCTCTAGGGCACAGCCTCCACATTGCGCCACAGCAGCGGCGAGTTCGCCTTCTGTGACCGAGTCATCCAGGCCAGAAATACGCATCTCCGCGCACTTTACCGGCCTGGAGATACGGACATCGGCCTCCTTTAGCGTCTCCTTCAGCTTAGCAGCAAGGGAGTCCGCTTTCTCGCCGCTAGAGGTGCCCGGGCCCGGGATTTCCAGGATCGCTGCCCCTGTCACCGCTCTGCGGAACCTTAGACCGGTGATACCGAGTACGTCCAGGGAGATTTTGGCTTTGGCCTCGGTAATCACCGTTCCGTAGGTGATGCCTCTCTCCTCCGCTCCCTCCTGGAGGGTCAGGACGACGGCTGCTGACCGTGGGGCGCGCAGCGCTGCCATTTTCTTCTGGCCCTTCCCCCCTTTTGCTCCCTGCGGTATCGCTGGCTGTGGGGGCTTGCCAGTCGCCTCTGTGCCGGTGGACGGAACCAGGATCTTCTTCTTCTTGCCCCACTTGACCACAGTCGACCAATCATTCCCAGTCGCAGGCCCTGGGGGCTGGGGCTGCTGGGATTGGGAAGCGGGGCCAGGGCGAGTCTTAGGAGGCTTCTTGGACTCCTTTTTCTTTTGCCCCTTTTTTCGTTTCGCACTCGGTGAGATGGTAGTAGCCGTGGTGCGACCAGGGGGGGAGCTTCCAGTGACCGAGGGTCTTGACTGGACGGTCCTCCCTTCCTTTGCCGGCGCAGGTGCCTGGGTCGTCTGCTGTGGGAGCAGTCTTTCCTCCCAGGCGCTCATCCTTGCTTCCATCATGGCACTTACCTGGTCCACGATACTGCGCTCCATCGTCCTTGCCTCTTCAGGTGCATCTTCGGGGCGCCGCCCGAGACTGGCACGCAGCTCGCCCATCTCCTTACGGAGATCGGCCATTTCGGCCTTTAGGCGTGCGTTCTCGGCAGCTAACCTCCTCGTCTCATCAGAGACAGTACGGTCCCCCAGCTCGGAGACCACATCCCGGATCGCGGCCACAGCCTCCTTCAGGGCACGTTGGAATGTGCCCTTCAAGTTTCGCGACTTCGTAGCCACGTCCGTGATGAGCCCCAGACTATCGCGCACCTGTTCCTTTAGGGCCAGGGCTGTGCGGGTGCCCTCATCGTCTGATCCACATGACGTTCTGAGCAGTTCCGGCCTTAGGGCAAGGCGCCTCTTTGCCAGTCTGTGCGACGTCATCCTAAGCTCTTCTTCGGCCTGAAGCTCGAGCTCCTGCTGCTTCAGCTCCTGTAGCTCGGCTTTGGCCTTGGAGAGCCCTACGTGGTGTGCCTTGGATAGAGGGCGGCCTCTTCCTCGCTTGGAAGGTGCCGAGGTAGATTTCCCTCGCTCCGTGGCATCGGAAGTCTCGTCGCTCCCTGGTGCTTCCGTCTCACTCCCCCCGCTACGCTGCCTTTTCCGCCTATCAGCCGTTTGAGTGGCCTGAGCAGGCATGGAAACGTCGGATTCGGCGGTTTCCGCGTCGGTTGGCTCCGGAGAGAAAAATTCCCCGCCTCCAGGCAGGTCACCCACGTCTATTCTCCTGGGGGAGAAGAACTCCTCCCTGCCGAGAGAAGGGACCCTTTCTGCCAACCTCTCCAGTAGCACGACGGCTTTACGCCTCTCACTTAGCACCTTCGTTGTGTCGAGTGGGGAGTGCGCCGAGTCCGAGGCCGTTCCAGTAGGCACGTCTCCAACGTGGCGCACAAAGCGCCCCTGGGCATCACGTAGGGGCCGGAACCCATTATCCGGGGGCGTAGTAGGCGCATCTGCCCCTGCCGGACAGCCATCCTCCTCGTTGCCTCCTCCGTTCAACCTCAGAACCAAGTCATTGTGTACATCGGTGTCCATTATGCATTCGCCAAAGTCGTCGATTTCGGATCGCGAGTGGTTTGCCCCCCCAGAATACGGAAGGCGGCATGTCTCCACAGCACGGGCACTTACCCGTCCTGTGGTGACATGGAGGATTGAAACCTCCTGGGGTAGTTTCACAATTTCGTTTCCACTCATGTTTGCTATGTTTAAGGAGGTTTGCCCCTCCCTGACATTAGGGACTGGACTCCCTCCAGCCACGCATCCCCTCAGCACGCCAGACACGCCTTGGGATTGGGGTGATTTTTATAGTGGTTTTCTTCCACGTGATTTCCCTCTCAGTGAGGGAAACCCCCGGCCCACTCAGTGTGGGTTGCGGGTTGCCCGACGGTGGCCGAAACCAACGTCCGTCTGCAGACCGCGAGACGGACCCGCCGCGCCTCGTGGCCGGAGCCACACCCTCCTTCACAGGCCAACCCAAATGGGCTCCATCACCATCCCAGCGGGGACATTGCGGCTCACACTGTGCCCTCTGCTACTCAGAGGGACACGCGGAGCCGCCCGCCGTGTGCCACGATAGTCTGGCCCTTCTCCCCGGGCCTGATCGTTTTGGGAGGCCCTATACGGCATAGCCCCGGGAATCACAAGGGCCACTAACTACCCGGCCACTCCTCAGGGTGTCAATCAAGGAACTGCGTTGCGCGCGGACCAACGCAGTGACCCGATTGACACCACATAACACCTCGACGGAACGAGGCTTAACACGGCTCCTCCTCTCGACTCATCCACTGCGCCCTCTGCTACTCAGAGGGACGCGCGGAGAGTCCCTCACGGGCCGAAGCCCCCCTTTCCCCCCCTGGGCCGAGGCCCCCCCGTTTCCCCCCCAGTGTTTGGTTCGCGGGACTACGTCCTACCCCGGCTCGACGTCAGCAGCCGGGGCGTTCCCCTATCCACCACCTGGGGACGCGCCACGTCGGGGTTCACCTCCCCGCCCACTCGGACAACCGAGCAGGTCCGTGGAACCTAACCTAACCTAACCTAACCTAACCTAACCTAACCTAACCTAACCTAACCTAACCTAACCTTTTTTTTTTTTTTTTTTTTTTTTTTTTTTTTTTTTTTTTTTTTTTTTTTTTTTTTTTTACGAGGGGAAATGCGTTACGCATCCCGTCCTTGAGGTGTTGGAATAAGGACGGGTATGTGGGACTCCTGGTCTCCAGTCTACCCACTAAAACCCCTCGGTCTGACCTCTCTCCACCTGGTGTGGGGCTACGGGGACGCTTGGCGCTTACCGCGGCACCCACTTGCGGCGTCTTGCCCTTTTTGGGCCCGGCTCTGCGGGCTTCTGAGCCCACTCCCTCTCGCCTACAGGGGACCTCACCCAAGGCCACCTTTCCACCTCGGGACGTTTTCTCGTCGGGCAACCAGTCTCCCGATCAGCTGCCCGAGGTCCCGGTTAGGGCGGTATTTGGCGGTCATAGGCGGCCCGCCTTCGCCCCACTCTCCTTCGGCGAGTGGGTGGTGCGAGGGGGTCGTCCTCTCGCTCCCTCTCCGCCGCCTCCTTTTGGGACATGACGGCGTTGCAGAATGCAACCACCGCCTCCCACGCGTCCCTGCTGCGTGTCATTACCCCGACCATGACTGGCAGCGAGAGGTCCGCCCCGATGGCCGCGATCAGTTGTGATCGCGGTACTTGCCATGCGGGGCACACGGCGCGGGTGTGCTGCGCCGTGTCCTCATCTCCACCCGTGCAGTGTTTGCACACTGTGGTGTCCTCGCGGCGGGCCACCTGACACAGGTATTTGCCGAAGCATCCGTGCCCGGTGAGTATCTGTGTCAGGTGGAAAGTCGTCTCGCCGAAATCGCGGCCCAGCCAGTCCCTGAGGACCGGACGTATGGCGCCCACCACCTCCCGGCTTGCGCTTGGGGCCTGCAGCCTTTCATCCCACTTCCTGAGGAGATCACCCCTGGCTTCGTCCCTCCAGAGCTTGATCTCCTCCGGAAGTGGACGATTGCCCTCCGCTCGCACTGCTGCTACTTGCCAGTATACCGCCGCAAGGGCCTCGGCTTCGAGGTCCCACGGCGGGCTACCTGCCAGCAGGGTTGCCGCTTCAAACGAGACCGTCCTGTACGCTCGGATGGCCCTGGTCGCTATTACCCGTTGGGGTCTGCGCAACTGGGCCACGTTCCGAGCGTTCAGGGCCTCCGCCCATATGGGAGCCCCGTACATCGCCATAGAGCGTACAACCCCCTGGTACAGGCGGCGGCATGTGCTGCCCGGCCCTCCGATATTCGGGAGTAGCCCCCCGAGTGCTCCGGCTGCGGCCACCAGCTTTGGCGCTTTGCGGGAGAAATGCTCCGTGAAGCTCCATCGCCCATCGAGGACAATACCTAGGTATCGCAGCGTCGACTCGATGGCGATGGAGGTGCCCCCTATGACGATCGCCATACCGGGAGGCGGCGCGTTTCGAGGCCCATGGAAGAAGAGGGCCTCCGACTTGTTTAGGGCCACTTCGAGCCCCAGGGCCCTAATACGGCTCACCACGTGGGCAACCCCCGCTGTGGCAAGGAGCACGGCTTGTCTGTGGGTGCTCCCGTTTGCGGTGACGAGAGTGTCGTCGGCGTAGCAGATTACGCCGACGCCCCGCAGGTTGGTACCGCGGAGCACCCAGTCGTATCCGATGTTCCACAGGAGTGGTCCAAGGACCGACCCCTGTGGAACACCGCATGTGACCCTCCGATTTCCCCATCCGTTTTGGACCGGATAGATGATGGCCCGGTCCCGGAAGTAGTCCCCTACTATGTTCTGCAGGTACCGGGGCACTCCGTGGTACTGCAGCGCTGCCTTGACTGTCTCAAAGGGCAGGGTGTTGAAGGCATTCGCTATGTCAAGCGACACGGCCAACATCACTCCGCCCTGCGAGACAGCCTCCTCGGCGAGGACCCTCAGTTGCGCAATCGCGTCTATCGTCGACCTTTCCCGCCGGAAGCCGTACTGGCAGTCGTGCAGGTCGGGTCCTACCTCCTCGAGGTGCTTGACGAGACGGGCAGCGATAACCCGTTCGAAAAGCTTGCCCATCTCGTCAAGCAGGACGATGGGGCGGTAGGCCGACGGCGACTCTGCCGGGCGCCCGTCCTTCTGAAGGAGGACGAGCTTACCCGTCTTCCAGCTTCGCGGGAACTGACCTCGGTCGAGACATGCGCTAAAGAGGGTCCTCACCCTCTCCTCCAGCTCTTCTGCCGCAAGCGCGAGCACCACGATGCGCCCAGGCACGCCATCGGGTCCGGGAGCGCCGTTTTTCAGTTTGAGCCTGGCTATTGCGGCCCCAAGCTCTGCCTCTGTCACAGGAGGCACTACGTCCTCGCTTCTCGCCGGGTTTCCACCCATCGCCGGTGGACGCCATGCCTCTCTCTCGGGGAACAGGCCGGAGAGGACCCGCTCTAGGAGGAGGGGCTCGAGACTACTGGTCAGCGGGGGGGCCCATGGCCGGAGTTTTGCCCTTACAGTTTTGTAAGGGCGCCCCCATGGGTGTAAGTCCAGCGTCTCCAGCCACTCCTTCCACGCGGCCTCCTTCGCCCGTGCAATGTCCGCCTGGAGCTGGTGGCATTTTTCTCGGTAGGCAGCGTAAAGCGCCTCCTCCCTGACGGGGTCGCGCACCCTTCTCCGCCTGCTCCTGGTGTACTGGCGGCGCGCCGCCGTGCACTCGCTCCGTGAGACGCGGATCTCCTCGCGCCACCAGTACACGCGACGACGAGGCGGGGCTGGCCTCGCGCGGGGCATAGCGGCATCGCAAATCCGGTGCGTGGCGGCAACCTGCTGCTCCGTCTCGACATCGATGTCGCCTATGGGCCCAGCTCCGACCTGCCACGACTCCACCAGGACTGCCTCTTGGGCCATCTCCCTGTCCAGTTGCCCCAGCCGCCACCGCGGCCCTTCCCCTGCAGGGGGTCGGTTCTCGCTCCTTGGGGTGAGGGGGAACGTGGAGACCTCGAAACGGATGTAGCGATGGTCCGAGAGCGTCTCCACGTCCGTCATCACTTTCCAGCCTGAAACACGTCGTGCGAGGGAACCTAACCTAACCTAACCTAACCTAACCTAACCTAACCTAACCTAACCAAACAAAACAAAAAGGACCTAACCTAAAAAAAAAAAGGAAGGACCTAACCTAACTTTTGCAGAGTTAGGTTAGCTGAATTGATTCGTTTTTTTTGTAGACTAGCAATGCAGGGTATCCGGCAGTATAATCCTACGGGCTTTGCTCTCGGGAGACGCTGTCGTGTATTCGGTCAATTTTTAACACAACCTAACCAAACAAAACAAAAAGGACCTACCCTAAAAAAAAAAAGGAAGGACCTAACCTAACTTTTGCAGAGTTAGGTTAGCTCAATTGATTCGTTTTTTTTGTAGACTAGCAATGCAGGGTATCCGGCAGTATTATCCTACGGGCTTGGCTCTCGGGAGACGCTGTCGTGTATTCGGTAAATTTTTAACACAACCTAACCAAACAAAACAAAAAGGACCTAACCTAAAAAAAAAAAGGAAGGACCTAACCTAACTTTTGCAGAGTTAGGTTAGCTGAATTGATTCGTTTTTTTTGTAGACTAGCAATGCAGGGTATCCGGCAGTATAATCCTACGGGCTTTGCTCTCGGGAGACGCTGTCGTGTATTCGGTAAATTTTTAACACAACCTAACCAAACAAAACAAAAAGGACCTAACCTAAAAAAAAAAAGGAAGGACCTAACCTAACTTTTGCAGAGTTAGGTTAGCTCAATTGATTCGTTTTTTTTGTAGACTAGCAATGCAGGGTATCCGGCAGTATAATCCTACGGGCTTTGCTCTCGGGAGACGCTGTCGTGTATTCGGTCAATTTTTAACACAACCTAACCAAACAAAACAAAAAGGACCTAACCTAAAAAAAAAAAGGAAGGACCTAACCTAACTTTTGCAGAGTTAGGTTAGCTCAATTGATTCGTTTTTTTTGTAGACTAGCAATGCAGGGTATTCGGCAGTATTATCCTACGGGCTTGGCTCTCGGGAGACGCTGTCGTGTATTCGGTAAATTTTTAACACAACCTAACCAAACAAAACAAAAAGGACCTAACCTAAAAAAAAAAAGGAAGGACCTAACCTAACTTTTGCAGAGTTAGGTTAGCTCAATTGATTCGTTTTTTTTGTAGACTAGCAATGCAGGGTATCCGGCAGTATAATCCTACGGGCTTTGCTCTCGGGAGACGCTGTCGTGTATTCGGTAAATTTTTAACACAACCTAACCAAACAAAACAAAAAGGACCTAACCTAAAAAAAAAAAGGAAGGACCTAACCTAACTTTTGCAGAGTTAGGTTAGCTCAATTGATTCGTTTTTTTTGTAGACTAGCAATGCAGGGTATCCGGCAGTATAATCCTACGGGCTTTGCTCTCGGGAGACGCTGTCGTGTATTCGGTCAATTTTTAACACAACCTAACCAAACAAAACAAAAAGGACCTAACCTAAAAAAAAAAGGAAGGACCTAACCTAACTTTTGCAGAGTTAGGTTAGTTCAATTGATTCGTTTTTTTTGTAGACTAGCAATGCAGGGTATCCGGCAGTATTATCCTACGGGCTTGGCTCTCGGGAGACGCTGTCGTGTATTCGGTAAATTTTTAACACAACCTAACCAAACAAAACAAAAAGGACCTAACCTAAAAAAAAAAAGGAAGGACCTAACCTAACTTTTGCAGAGTTAGGTTAGCTGAATTGATTCGTTTTTTTTGTAGACTAGCAATGCAGGGTATCCGGCAGTATAATCCTACGGGCTTTGCTCTCGGGAGACGCTGTCGTGTATTCGGTCAATTTTTAACACAACCTAACCAAACAAAACAAAAAGGACCTAACCTAAAAAAAAAAAGGAAGGACCTAACCTAACTTTTGCAGAGTTAGGTTAGCTCAATTGATTCGTTTTTTTTGTAGACTAGCAATGCAGGGTATCCGGCAGTATTATCCTACGGGCTTGGCTCTCGGGAGACGCTGTCGTGTATTCGGTAAATTTTTAACACAACCTAACCAAACAAAACAAAAAGGACCTAACCTAAAAAAAAAAAGGAAGGACCTAACCTAACTTTTGCAGAGTTAGGTTAGCTGAATTGATTCGTTTTTTTTGTAGACTAGCAATGCAGGGTATCCGGCAGTATAATCCTACGGGCTTTGCTCTCGGGAGACGCTGTCGTGTATTCGGTAAATTTTTAACACAACCTAACCAAACAAAACAAAAAGGACCTAACCTAAAAAAAAAAAGGAAGGACCTAACCTAACTTTTGCAGAGTTAGGTTAGCTCAATTGATTCGTTTTTTTTGTAGACTAGCAATGCAGGGTATCCGGCAGTATAATCCTACGGGCTTTGCTCTCGGGAGACGCTGTCGTGTATTCGGTCAATTTTTAACACAACCTAACCAAACAAAACAAAAAGGACCTAACCTAAAAAAAAAAAGGAAGGACCTAACCTAACTTTTGCAGAGTTAGGTTAGCTCAATTGATTCGTTTTTTTTGTAGACTAGCAATGCAGGGTATCCGGCAGTATTATCCTACGGGCTTGGCTCTCGGGAGACGCTGTCGTGTATTCGGTAAATTTTTAACACAACCTAACCAAACAAAACAAAAAGGACCTAACCTAAAAAAAAAAAGGAAGGACCTAACCTAACTTTTGCAGAGTTAGGTTAGCTGAATTGATTCGTTTTTTTTGTAGACTAGCAATGCAGGGTATCCGGCAGTATAATCCTACGGGCTTTGCTCTCGGGAGACGCTGTCGTGTATTCGGTCAATTTTTAACACAACCTAACCAAACAAAACAAAAAGGACCTAACCTAAAAAAAAAAAGGAAGGACCTAACCTAACTTTTGCAGAGTTAGGTTAGCTCAATTGATTCGTTTTTTTTGTAGACTAGCAATGCAGGGTATCCGGCAGTATTATCCTACGGGCTTGGCTCTCGGGAGACGCTGTCGTGTATTCGGTAAATTTTTAACACAACCTAACCAAACAAAACAAAAAGGACCTAACCTAAAAAAAAAAAGGAAGGACCTAACCTAACTTTTGCAGAGTTAGGTTAGCTGAATTGATTCGTTTTTTTTGTAGACTAGCAATGCAGGGTATCCGGCAGTATAATCCTACGGGCTTTGCTCTCGGGAGACGCTGTCGTGTATTCGGTAAATTTTTAACACAACCTAACCAAACAAAACAAAAAGGACCTAACCTAAAAAAAAAAAGGAAGGACCTAACCTAACTTTTGCAGAGTTAGGTTAGCTCAATTGATTCGTTTTTTTTGTAGACTAGCAATGCAGGGTATCCGGCAGTATAATCCTACGGGCTTTGCTCTCGGGAGACGCTGTCGTGTATTCGGTCAATTTTTAACACAACCTAACCAAACAAAACAAAAAGGACCTAACCTAAAAAAAAAAAGGAAGGACCTAACCTAACTTTTGCAGAGTTAGGTTAGCTCAATTGATTCGTTTTTTTTGTAGACTAGCAATGCAGGGTATCCGGCAGTATTATCCTACGGGCTTGGCTCTCGGGAGACGCTGTCGTGTATTCGGTAAATTTTTAACACAACCTAACCAAACAAAACAAAAAGGACCTAACCTAAAAAAAAAAAGGAAGGACCTAACCTAACTTTTGCAGAGTTAGGTTAGCTGAATTGATTCGTTTTTTTTGTAGACTAGCAATGCAGGGTATCCGGCAGTATAATCCTACGGGCTTTGCTCTCGGGAGACGCTGTCGTGTATTCGGTCAATTTTTAACACAACCTAACCAAACAAAACAAAAAGGACCTAACCTAAAAAAAAAAAGGAAGGACCTAACCTAACTTTTGCAGAGTTAGGTTAGCTCAATTGATTCGTTTTTTTTGTAGACTAGCAATGCAGGGTATCCGGCAGTATTATCCTACGGGCTTGGCTCTCGGGAGACGCTGTCGTGTATTCGGTAAATTTTTAACACAACCTAACCAAACAAAACAAAAAGGACCTAACCTAAAAAAAAAAGGAAGGACCTAACCTAACTTTTGCAGAGTTAGGTTAGCTGAATTGATTCGTTTTTTTTGTAGACTAGCAATGCAGGGTATCCGGCAGTATAATCCTACGGGCTTTGCTCTCGGGAGACGCTGTCGTGTATTCGGTAAATTTTTAACACAACCTAACCAAACAAAACAAAAAGGACCTAACCTAAAAAAAAAAAGGAAGGACCTAACCTAACTTTTGCAGAGTTAGGTTAGCTCAATTGATTCGTTTTTTTTGTAGACTAGCAATGCAGGGTATCCGGCAGTATAATCCTACGGGCTTTGCTCTCGGGAGACGCTGTCGTGTATTCGGTCAATTTTTAACACAACCTAACCAAACAAAACAAAAAGGACCTAACCTAAAAAAAAAAAGGAAGGACCTAACCTAACTTTTGCAGAGTTAGGTTAGCTCAATTGATTCGTTTTTTTTGTAGACTAGCAATGCAGGGTATCCGGCAGTATTATCCTACGGGCTTGGCTCTCGGGAGACGCTGTCGTGTATTCGGTAAATTTTTAACACAACCTAACCAAACAAAACAAAAAGGACCTAACCTAAAAAAAAAAAGGAAGGACCTAACCTAACTTTTGCAGAGTTAGGTTAGCTGAATTGATTCGTTTTTTTTGTAGACTAGCAATGCAGGGTATCCGGCAGTATAATCCTACGGGCTTTGCTCTCGGGAGACGCTGTCGTGTATTCGGTCAATTTTTAACACAACCTAACCAAACAAAACAAAAAGGACCTAACCTAAAAAAAAAAAGGAAGGACCTAACCTAACTTTTGCAGAGTTAGGTTAGCTCAATTGATTCGTTTTTTTTGTAGACTAGCAATGCAGGGTATCCGGCAGTATTATCCTACGGGCTTGGCTCTCGGGAGACGCTGTCGTGTATTCGGTAAATTTTTAACACAACCTAACCAAACAAAACAAAAAGGACCTAACCTAAAAAAAAAAAGGAAGGACCTAACCTAACTTTTGCAGAGTTAGGTTAGCTCAATTGATTCGTTTTTTTTGTAGACTAGCAATGCAGGGTATCCGGCAGTATTATCCTACGGGCTTGGCTCTCGGGAGACGCTGTCGTGTATTCGGTAAATTTTTAACACAACCTAACCAAACAAAACAAAAAGGACCTAACCTAAAAAAAAAAAGGAAGGACCTAACCTAACTTTTGCAGAGTTAGGTTAGCTGAATTGATTCGTTTTTTTTGTAGACTAGCAATGCAGGGTATCCGGCAGTATAATCCTACGGGCTTTGCTCTCGGGAGACGCTGTCGTGTATTCGGTCAATTTTTAACACAACCTAACCAAACAAAACAAAAAGGACCTACCCTAAAAAAAAAAAGGAAGGACCTAACCTAACTTTTGCAGAGTTAGGTTAGCTCAATTGATTCGTTTTTTTTGTAGACTAGCAATGCAGGGTATCCGGCAGTATTATCCTACGGGCTTGGCTCTCGGGAGACGCTGTCGTGTATTCGGTAAATTTTTAACACAACCTAACCAAACAAAACAAAAAGGACCTAACCTAAAAAAAAAAAGGAAGGACCTAACCTAACTTTTGCAGAGTTAGGTTAGCTGAATTGATTCGTTTTTTTTGTAGACTAGCAATGCAGGGTATCCGGCAGTATAATCCTACGGGCTTTGCTCTCGGGAGACGCTGTCGTGTATTCGGTAAATTTTTAACACAACCTAACCAAACAAAACAAAAAGGACCTAACCTAAAAAAAAAAAGGAAGGACCTAACCTAACTTTTGCAGAGTTAGGTTAGCTCAATTGATTCGTTTTTTTTGTAGACTAGCAATGCAGGGTATCCGGCAGTATAATCCTACGGGCTTTGCTCTCGGGAGACGCTGTCGTGTATTCGGTCAATTTTTAACACAACCTAACCAAACAAAACAAAAAGGACCTAACCTAAAAAAAAAAAGGAAGGACCTAACCTAACTTTTGCAGAGTTAGGTTAGCTCAATTGATTCGTTTTTTTTGTAGACTAGCAATGCAGGGTATTCGGCAGTATTATCCTACGGGCTTGGCTCTCGGGAGACGCTGTCGTGTATTCGGTAAATTTTTAACACAACCTAACCAAACAAAACAAAAAGGACCTAACCTAAAAAAAAAAAGGAAGGACCTAACCTAACTTTTGCAGAGTTAGGTTAGCTGAATTGATTCGTTTTTTTTGTAGACTAGCAATGCAGGGTATCCGGCAGTATAATCCTACGGGCTTTGCTCTCGGGAGACGCTGTCGTGTATTCGGTAAATTTTTAACACAACCTAACCAAACAAAACAAAAAGGACCTAACCTAAAAAAAAAAAGGAAGGACCTAACCTAACTTTTGCAGAGTTAGGTTAGCTCAATTGATTCGTTTTTTTTGTAGACTAGCAATGCAGGGTATCCGGCAGTATAATCCTACGGGCTTTGCTCTCGGGAGACGCTGTCGTGTATTCGGTCAATTTTTAACACAACCTAACCAAACAAAACAAAAAGGACCTAACCTAAAAAAAAAAGGAAGGACCTAACCTAACTTTTGCAGAGTTAGGTTAGTTCAATTGATTCGTTTTTTTTGTAGACTAGCAATGCAGGGTATCCGGCAGTATTATCCTACGGGCTTGGCTCTCGGGAGACGCTGTCGTGTATTCGGTAAATTTTTAACACAACCTAACCAAACAAAACAAAAAGGACCTAACCTAAAAAAAAAAAGGAAGGACCTAACCTAACTTTTGCAGAGTTAGGTTAGCTGAATTGATTCGTTTTTTTTGTAGACTAGCAATGCAGGGTATCCGGCAGTATAATCCTACGGGCTTTGCTCTCGGGAGACGCTGTCGTGTATTCGGTCAATTTTTAACACAACCTAACCAAACAAAACAAAAAGGACCTAACCTAAAAAAAAAAAGGAAGGACCTAACCTAACTTTTGCAGAGTTAGGTTAGCTCAATTGATTCGTTTTTTTTGTAGACTAGCAATGCAGGGTATCCGGCAGTATTATCCTAGAGGCTTGGCTCTCGGGAGACGCTGTCGTGTATTCGGTAAATTTTTAACACAACCTAACCAAACAAAACAAAAAGGACCTAACCTAAAAAAAAAAAGGAAGGACCTAACCTAACTTTTGCAGAGTTAGGTTAGCTGAATTGATTCGTTTTTTTTGTAGACTAGCAATGCAGGGTATCCGGCAGTATAATCCTACGGGCTTTGCTCTCGGGAGACGCTGTCGTGTATTCGGTAAATTTTTAACACAACCTAACCAAACAAAACAAAAAGGACCTAACCTAAAAAAAAAAAGGAAGGACCTAACCTAACTTTTGCAGAGTTAGGTTAGCTCAATTGATTCGTTTTTTTTGTAGACTAGCAATGCAGGGTATCCGGCAGTATAATCCTACGGGCTTTGCTCTCGGGAGACGCTGTCGTGTATTCGGTCAATTTTTAACACAACCTAACCAAACAAAACAAAAAGGACCTAACCTAAAAAAAAAAAGGAAGGACCTAACCTAACTTTTGCAGAGTTAGGTTAGCTCAATTGATTCGTTTTTTTTGTAGACTAGCAATGCAGGGTATCCGGCAGTATTATCCTACGGGCTTGGCTCTCGGGAGACGCTGTCGTGTATTCGGTAAATTTTTAACACAACCTAACCAAACAAAACAAAAAGGACCTAACCTAAAAAAAAAAAGGAAGGACCTAACCTAACTTTTGCAGAGTTAGGTTAGCTGAATTGATTCGTTTTTTTGTAGACTAGCAATGCAGGGTATCCGGCAGTATAATCCTACGGGCTTTGCTCTCGGGAGACGCTGTCGTGTATTCGGTCAATTTTTAACACAACCTAACCAAACAAAACAAAAAGGACCTAACCTAAAAAAAAAAAGGAAGGACCTAACCTAACTTTTGCAGAGTTAGGTTAGCTCAATTGATTCGTTTTTTTTGTAGACTAGCAATGCAGGGTATCCGGCAGTATTATCCTACGGGCTTGGCTCTCGGGAGACGCTGTCGTGTATTCGGTAAATTTTTAACACAACCTAACCAAACAAAACAAAAAGGACCTAACCTAAAAAAAAAAAGGAAGGACCTAACCTAACTTTTGCAGAGTTAGGTTAGCTGAATTGATTCGTTTTTTTTGTAGACTAGCAATGCAGGGTATCCGGCAGTATAATCCTACGGGCTTTGCTCTCGGGAGACGCTGTCGTGTATTCGGTAAATTTTTAACACAACCTAACCAAACAAAACAAAAAGGACCTAACCTAAAAAAAAAAAGGAAGGACCTAACCTAACTTTTGCAGTTAGGTTAGCTCAATTGATTCGTTTTTTTTGTAGACTAGCAATGCAGGGTATCCGGCAGTATAATCCTACGGGCTTTGCTCTCGGGAGACGCTGTCGTGTATTCGGTCAATTTTTAACACAACCTAACCAAACAAAACAAAAAGGACCTAACCTAAAAAAAAAAAGGAAGGACCTAACCTAACTTTTGCAGAGTTAGGTTAGCTGAATTGATTCGTTTTTTTTGTAGACTAGCAATGCAGGGTATCCGGCAGTATAATCCTACGGGCTTTGCTCTCGGGAGACGCTGTCGTGTATTCGGTCAATTTTTAACACAACCTAACCAAACAAAACAAAAAGGACCTAACCTAAAAAAAAAAAGGAAGGACCTAACCTAACTTTTGCAGAGTTAGGTTAGCTCAATTGATTCGTTTTTTTTGTAGACTAGCAATGCAGGGTATTCGGCAGTATTATCCTACGGGCTTGGCTCTCGGGAGACGCTGTCGTGTATTCGGTAAATTTTTAACACAACCTAACCAAACAAAACAAAAAGGACCTAACCTAAAAAAAAAAAGGAAGGACCTAACCTAACTTTTGCAGAGTTAGGTTAGCTGAATTGATTCGTTTTTTTTGTAGACTAGCAATGCAGGGTATCCGGCAGTATAATCCTACGGGCTTTGCTCTCGGGAGACGCTGTCGTGTATTCGGTAAATTTTTAACACAACCTAACCAAACAAAACAAAAAGGACCTAACCTAAAAAAAAAAAGGAAGGACCTAACCTAACTTTTGCAGAGTTAGGTTAGCTCAATTGATTCGTTTTTTTTGTAGACTAGCAATGCAGGGTATCCGGCAGTATAATCCTACGGGCTTTGCTCTCGGGAGACGCTGTCGTGTATTCGGTCAATTTTTAACACAACCTAACCAAACAAAACAAAAAGGACCTAACCTAAAAAAAAAAGGAAGGACCTAACCTAACTTTTGCAGAGTTAGGTTAGTTCAATTGATTCGTTTTTTTTGTAGACTAGCAATGCAGGGTATCCGGCAGTATTATCCTACGGGCTTGGCTCTCGGGAGACGCTGTCGTGTATTCGGTAAATTTTTAACACAACCTAACCAAACAAAACAAAAAGGACCTAACCTAAAAAAAAAAAGGAAGGACCTAACCTAACTTTTGCAGAGTTAGGTTAGCTGAATTGATTCGTTTTTTTTGTAGACTAGCAATGCAGGGTATCCGGCAGTATAATCCTACGGGCTTTGCTCTCGGGAGACGCTGTCGTGTATTCGGTCAATTTTTAACACAACCTAACCAAACAAAACAAAAAGGACCTAACCTAAAAAAAAAAAGGAAGGACCTAACCTAACTTTTGCAGAGTTAGGTTAGCTCAATTGATTCGTTTTTTTTGTAGACTAGCAATGCAGGGTATCCGGCAGTATTATCCTACGGGCTTGGCTCTCGGGAGACGCTGTCGTGTATTCGGTAAATTTTTAACACAACCTAACCAAACAAAACAAAAAGGACCTAACCTAAAAAAAAAAAGGAAGGACCTAACCTAACTTTTGCAGAGTTAGGTTAGCTGAATTGATTCGTTTTTTTTGTAGACTAGCAATGCAGGGTATCCGGCAGTATAATCCTACGGGCTTTGCTCTCGGGAGACGCTGTCGTGTATTCGGTAAATTTTTAACACAACCTAACCAAACAAAACAAAAAGGACCTAACCTAAAAAAAAAAAGGAAGGACCTAACCTAACTTTTGCAGAGTTAGGTTAGCTCAATTGATTCGTTTTTTTTGTAGACTAGCAATGCAGGGTATCCGGCAGTATAATCCTACGGGCTTTGCTCTCGGGAGACGCTGTCGTGTATTCGGTCAATTTTTAACACAACCTAACCAAACAAAACAAAAAGGACCTAACCTAAAAAAAAAAAGGAAGGACCTAACCTAACTTTTGCAGAGTTAGGTTAGCTCAATTGATTCGTTTTTTTTGTAGACTAGCAATGCAGGGTATCCGGCAGTATTATCCTACGGGCTTGGCTCTCGGGAGACGCTGTCGTGTATTCGGTAAATTTTTAACACAACCTAACCAAACAAAACAAAAAGGACCTAACCTAAAAAAAAAAAGGAAGGACCTAACCTAACTTTTGCAGAGTTAGGTTAGCTGAATTGATTCGTTTTTTTTGTAGACTAGCAATGCAGGGTATCCGGCAGTATAATCCTACGGGCTTTGCTCTCGGGAGACGCTGTCGTGTATTCGGTCAATTTTTAACACAACCTAACCAAACAAAACAAAAAGGACCTAACCTAAAAAAAAAAAGGAAGGACCTAACCTAACTTTTGCAGAGTTAGGTTAGCTCAATTGATTCGTTTTTTTTGTAGACTAGCAATGCAGGGTATCCGGCAGTATTATCCTACGGGCTTGGCTCTCGGGAGACGCTGTCGTGTATTCGGTAAATTTTTAACACAACCTAACCAAACAAAACAAAAAGGACCTAACCTAAAAAAAAAAAGGAAGGACCTAACCTAACTTTTGCAGAGTTAGGTTAGCTGAATTGATTCGTTTTTTTTGTAGACTAGCAATGCAGGGTATCCGGCAGTATAATCCTACGGGCTTTGCTCTCGGGAGACGCTGTCGTGTATTCGGTAAATTTTTAACACAACCTAACCAAACAAAACAAAAAGGACCTAACCTAAAAAAAAAAAGGAAGGACCT
Source organism: Apotomis capreana (assembly GCA_947623375.1). Classification (NCBI taxonomy): domain Eukaryota; kingdom Metazoa; phylum Arthropoda; class Insecta; order Lepidoptera; family Tortricidae; genus Apotomis; species Apotomis capreana. The sequence goes on from OX392499.1 coordinate 88,619, forward strand.
AACCTAACTTTTGCAGAGTTAGGTTAGCTCAATTGATTCGTTTTTTTTGTAGACTAGCAATGCAGGGTATCCGGCAGTATAATCCTACGGGCTTTGCTCTCGGGAGACGCTGTCGTGTATTCGGTCAATTTTTAACACAACCTAACCAAACAAAACAAAAAGGACCTAACCTAAAAAAAAAAAGGAAGGACCTAACCTAACTTTTGCAGAGTTAGGTTAGCTCAATTGATTCGTTTTTTTTGTAGACTAGCAATGCAGGGTATCCGGCAGTATTATCCTACGGGCTTGGCTCTCGGGAGACGCTGTCGTGTATTCGGTAAATTTTTAACACAACCTAACCAAACAAAACAAAAAGGACCTAACCTAAAAAAAAAAAGGAAGGACCTAACCTAACTTTTGCAGAGTTAGGTTAGCTGAATTGATTCGTTTTTTTTGTAGACTAGCAATGCAGGGTATCCGGCAGTATAATCCTACGGGCTTTGCTCTCGGGAGACGCTGTCGTGTATTCGGTCAATTTTTAACACAACCTAACCAAACAAAACAAAAAGGACCTAACCTAAAAAAAAAAAGGAAGGACCTAACCTAACTTTTGCAGAGTTAGGTTAGCTCAATTGATTCGTTTTTTTTGTAGACTAGCAATGCAGGGTATCCGGCAGTATTATCCTACGGGCTTGGCTCTCGGGAGACGCTGTCGTGTATTCGGTAAATTTTTAACACAACCTAACCAAACAAAACAAAAAGGACCTAACCTAAAAAAAAAAAGGAAGGACCTAACCTAACTTTTGCAGAGTTAGGTTAGCTGAATTGATTCGTTTTTTTTGTAGACTAGCAATGCAGGGTATCCGGCAGTATAATCCTACGGGCTTTGCTCTCGGGAGACGCTGTCGTGTATTCGGTAAATTTTTAACACAACCTAACCAAACAAAACAAAAAGGACCTAACCTAAAAAAAAAAAGGAAGGACCTAACCTAACTTTTGCAGAGTTAGGTTAGCTCAATTGATTCGTTTTTTTTGTAGACTAGCAATGCAGGGTATCCGGCAGTATAATCCTACGGGCTTTGCTCTCGGGAGACGCTGTCGTGTATTCGGTCAATTTTTAACACAACCTAACCAAACAAAACAAAAAGGACCTAACCTAAAAAAAAAAAGGAAGGACCTAACCTAACTTTTGCAGAGTTAGGTTAGCTCAATTGATTCGTTTTTTTTGTAGACTAGCAATGCAGGGTATCCGGCAGTATTATCCTACGGGCTTGGCTCTCGGGAGACGCTGTCGTGTATTCGGTAAATTTTTAACACAACCTAACCAAACAAAACAAAAAGGACCTAACCTAAAAAAAAAAAGGAAGGACCTAACCTAACTTTTGCAGAGTTAGGTTAGCTGAATTGATTCGTTTTTTTTGTAGACTAGCAATGCAGGGTATCCGGCAGTATAATCCTACGGGCTTTGCTCTCGGGAGACGCTGTCGTGTATTCGGTCAATTTTTAACACAACCTAACCAAACAAAACAAAAAGGACCTAACCTAAAAAAAAAAAGGAAGGACCTAACCTAACTTTTGCAGAGTTAGGTTAGCTCAATTGATTCGTTTTTTTTGTAGACTAGCAATGCAGGGTATCCGGCAGTATTATCCTACGGGCTTGGCTCTCGGGAGACGCTGTCGTGTATTCGGTAAATTTTTAACACAACCTAACCAAACAAAACAAAAAGGACCTAACCTAAAAAAAAAAGGAAGGACCTAACCTAACTTTTGCAGAGTTAGGTTAGCTGAATTGATTCGTTTTTTTTGTAGACTAGCAATGCAGGGTATCCGGCAGTATAATCCTACGGGCTTTGCTCTCGGGAGACGCTGTCGTGTATTCGGTAAATTTTTAACACAACCTAACCAAACAAAACAAAAAGGACCTAACCTAAAAAAAAAAAGGAAGGACCTAACCTAACTTTTGCAGAGTTAGGTTAGCTCAATTGATTCGTTTTTTTTGTAGACTAGCAATGCAGGGTATCCGGCAGTATAATCCTACGGGCTTTGCTCTCGGGAGACGCTGTCGTGTATTCGGTCAATTTTTAACACAACCTAACCAAACAAAACAAAAAGGACCTAACCTAAAAAAAAAAAGGAAGGACCTAACCTAACTTTTGCAGAGTTAGGTTAGCTCAATTGATTCGTTTTTTTTGTAGACTAGCAATGCAGGGTATCCGGCAGTATTATCCTACGGGCTTGGCTCTCGGGAGACGCTGTCGTGTATTCGGTAAATTTTTAACACAACCTAACCAAACAAAACAAAAAGGACCTAACCTAAAAAAAAAAAGGAAGGACCTAACCTAACTTTTGCAGAGTTAGGTTAGCTGAATTGATTCGTTTTTTTTGTAGACTAGCAATGCAGGGTATCCGGCAGTATAATCCTACGGGCTTTGCTCTCGGGAGACGCTGTCGTGTATTCGGTCAATTTTTAACACAACCTAACCAAACAAAACAAAAAGGACCTAACCTAAAAAAAAAAAAGGAAGGACCTAACCTAACTTTTGCAGAGTTAGGTTAGCTCAATTGATTCGTTTTTTTTGTAGACTAGCAATGCAGGGTATCCGGCAGTATTATCCTACGGGCTTGGCTCTCGGGAGACGCTGTCGTGTATTCGGTAAATTTTTAACACAACCTAACCAAACAAAACAAAAAGGACCTAACCTAAAAAAAAAAAGGAAGGACCTAACCTAACTTTTGCAGAGTTAGGTTAGCTCAATTGATTCGTTTTTTTTGTAGACTAGCAATGCAGGGTATCCGGCAGTATTATCCTACGGGCTTGGCTCTCGGGAGACGCTGTCGTGTATTCGGTAAATTTTTAACACAACCTAACCAAACAAAACAAAAAGGACCTAACCTAAAAAAAAAAAGGAAGGACCTAACCTAACTTTTGCAGAGTTAGGTTAGCTGAATTGATTCGTTTTTTTTGTAGACTAGCAATGCAGGGTATCCGGCAGTATAATCCTACGGGCTTTGCTCTCGGGAGACGCTGTCGTGTATTCGGTCAATTTTTAACACAACCTAACCAAACAAAACAAAAAGGACCTACCCTAAAAAAAAAAAGGAAGGACCTAACCTAACTTTTGCAGAGTTAGGTTAGCTCAATTGATTCGTTTTTTTTGTAGACTAGCAATGCAGGGTATCCGGCAGTATTATCCTACGGGCTTGGCTCTCGGGAGACGCTGTCGTGTATTCGGTAAATTTTTAACACAACCTAACCAAACAAAACAAAAAGGACCTAACCTAAAAAAAAAAAGGAAGGACCTAACCTAACTTTTGCAGAGTTAGGTTAGCTGAATTGATTCGTTTTTTTTGTAGACTAGCAATGCAGGGTATCCGGCAGTATAATCCTACGGGCTTTGCTCTCGGGAGACGCTGTCGTGTATTCGGTAAATTTTTAACACAACCTAACCAAACAAAACAAAAAGGACCTAACCTAAAAAAAAAAAGGAAGGACCTAACCTAACTTTTGCAGAGTTAGGTTAGCTCAATTGATTCGTTTTTTTTGTAGACTAGCAATGCAGGGTATCCGGCAGTATAATCCTACGGGCTTTGCTCTCGGGAGACGCTGTCGTGTATTCGGTCAATTTTTAACACAACCTAACCAAACAAAACAAAAAGGACCTAACCTAAAAAAAAAAAGGAAGGACCTAACCTAACTTTTGCAGAGTTAGGTTAGCTCAATTGATTCGTTTTTTTTGTAGACTAGCAATGCAGGGTATTCGGCAGTATTATCCTACGGGCTTGGCTCTCGGGAGACGCTGTCGTGTATTCGGTAAATTTTTAACACAACCTAACCAAACAAAACAAAAAGGACCTAACCTAAAAAAAAAAAGGAAGGACCTAACCTAACTTTTGCAGAGTTAGGTTAGCTGAATTGATTCGTTTTTTTTGTAGACTAGCAATGCAGGGTATCCGGCAGTATAATCCTACGGGCTTTGCTCTCGGGAGACGCTGTCGTGTATTCGGTAAATTTTTAACACAACCTAACCAAACAAAACAAAAAGGACCTAACCTAAAAAAAAAAAGGAAGGACCTAACCTAACTTTTGCAGAGTTAGGTTAGCTCAATTGATTCGTTTTTTTTGTAGACTAGCAATGCAGGGTATCCGGCAGTATAATCCTACGGGCTTTGCTCTCGGGAGACGCTGTCGTGTATTCGGTCAATTTTTAACACAACCTAACCAAACAAAACAAAAAGGACCTAACCTAAAAAAAAAAGGAAGGACCTAACCTAACTTTTGCAGAGTTAGGTTAGTTCAATTGATTCGTTTTTTTTGTAGACTAGCAATGCAGGGTATCCGGCAGTATTATCCTACGGGCTTGGCTCTCGGGAGACGCTGTCGTGTATTCGGTAAATTTTTAACACAACCTAACCAAACAAAACAAAAAGGACCTAACCTAAAAAAAAAAAGGAAGGACCTAACCTAACTTTTGCAGAGTTAGGTTAGCTGAATTGATTCGTTTTTTTTGTAGACTAGCAATGCAGGGTATCCGGCAGTATAATCCTACGGGCTTTGCTCTCGGGAGACGCTGTCGTGTATTCGGTCAATTTTTAACACAACCTAACCAAACAAAACAAAAAGGACCTAACCTAAAAAAAAAAAGGAAGGACCTAACCTAACTTTTGCAGAGTTAGGTTAGCTCAATTGATTCGTTTTTTTTGTAGACTAGCAATGCAGGGTATCCGGCAGTATTATCCTACGGGCTTGGCTCTCGGGAGACGCTGTCGTGTATTCGGTAAATTTTTAACACAACCTAACCAAACAAAACAAAAAGGACCTAACCTAAAAAAAAAAAGGAAGGACCTAACCTAACTTTTGCAGAGTTAGGTTAGCTGAATTGATTCGTTTTTTTTGTAGACTAGCAATGCAGGGTATCCGGCAGTATAATCCTACGGGCTTTGCTCTCGGGAGACGCTGTCGTGTATTCGGTAAATTTTTAACACAACCTAACCAAACAAAACAAAAAGGACCTAACCTAAAAAAAAAAAGGAAGGACCTAACCTAACTTTTGCAGAGTTAGGTTAGCTCAATTGATTCGTTTTTTTTGTAGACTAGCAATGCAGGGTATCCGGCAGTATAATCCTACGGGCTTTGCTCTCGGGAGACGCTGTCGTGTATTCGGTCAATTTTTAACACAACCTAACCAAACAAAACAAAAAGGACCTAACCTAAAAAAAAAAAGGAAGGACCTAACCTAACTTTTGCAGAGTTAGGTTAGCTCAATTGATTCGTTTTTTTTGTAGACTAGCAATGCAGGGTATCCGGCAGTATTATCCTACGGGCTTGGCTCTCGGGAGACGCTGTCGTGTATTCGGTAAATTTTTAACACAACCTAACCAAACAAAACAAAAAGGACCTAACCTAAAAAAAAAAAGGAAGGACCTAACCTAACTTTTGCAGAGTTAGGTTAGCTGAATTGATTCGTTTTTTTGTAGACTAGCAATGCAGGGTATCCGGCAGTATAATCCTACGGGCTTTGCTCTCGGGAGACGCTGTCGTGTATTCGGTCAATTTTTAACACAACCTAACCAAACAAAACAAAAAGGACCTAACCTAAAAAAAAAAAGGAAGGACCTAACCTAACTTTTGCAGAGTTAGGTTAGCTCAATTGATTCGTTTTTTTTGTAGACTAGCAATGCAGGGTATCCGGCAGTATTATCCTACGGGCTTGGCTCTCGGGAGACGCTGTCGTGTATTCGGTAAATTTTTAACACAACCTAACCAAACAAAACAAAAAGGACCTAACCTAAAAAAAAAAAGGAAGGACCTAACCTAACTTTTGCAGAGTTAGGTTAGCTGAATTGATTCGTTTTTTTTGTAGACTAGCAATGCAGGGTATCCGGCAGTATAATCCTACGGGCTTTGCTCTCGGGAGACGCTGTCGTGTATTCGGTAAATTTTTAACACAACCTAACCAAACAAAACAAAAAGGACCTAACCTAAAAAAAAAAAGGAAGGACGTAACCTAACTTTTGCAGTTAGGTTAGCTCAATTGATTCGTTTTTTTTGTAGACTAGCAATGCAGGGTATCCGGCAGTATAATCCTACGGGCTTTGCTCTCGGGAGACGCTGTCGTGTATTCGGTCAATTTTTAACACAACCTAACCAAACAAAACAAAAAGGACCTAACCTAAAAAAAAAAAGGAAGGACCTAACCTAACTTTTGCAGAGTTAGGTTAGCTGAATTGATTCGTTTTTTTTGTAGACTAGCAATGCAGGGTATCCGGCAGTATAATCCTACGGGCTTTGCTCTCGGGAGACGCTGTCGTGTATTCGGTCAATTTTTAACACAACCTAACCAAACAAAACAAAAAGGACCTAACCTAAAAAAAAAAAGGAAGGACCTAACCTAACTTTTGCAGAGTTAGGTTAGCTCAATTGATTCGTTTTTTTTGTAGACTAGCAATGCAGGGTATTCGGCAGTATTATCCTACGGGCTTGGCTCTCGGGAGACGCTGTCGTGTATTCGGTAAATTTTTAACACAACCTAACCAAACAAAACAAAAAGGACCTAACCTAAAAAAAAAAAGGAAGGACCTAACCTAACTTTTGCAGAGTTAGGTTAGCTGAATTGATTCGTTTTTTTTGTAGACTAGCAATGCAGGGTATCCGGCAGTATAATCCTACGGGCTTTGCTCTCGGGAGACGCTGTCGTGTATTCGGTAAATTTTTAACACAACCTAACCAAACAAAACAAAAAGGACCTAACCTAAAAAAAAAAAGGAAGGACCTAACCTAACTTTTGCAGAGTTAGGTTAGCTCAATTGATTCGTTTTTTTTGTAGACTAGCAATGCAGGGTATCCGGCAGTATAATCCTACGGGCTTTGCTCTCGGGAGACGCTGTCGTGTATTCGGTCAATTTTTAACACAACCTAACCAAACAAAACAAAAAGGACCTAACCTAAAAAAAAAAGGAAGGACCTAACCTAACTTTTGCAGAGTTAGGTTAGTTCAATTGATTCGTTTTTTTTGTAGACTAGCAATGCAGGGTATCCGGCAGTATTATCCTACGGGCTTGGCTCTCGGGAGACGCTGTCGTGTATTCGGTAAATTTTTAACACAACCTAACCAAACAAAACAAAAAGGACCTAACCTAAAAAAAAAAAGGAAGGACCTAACCTAACTTTTGCAGAGTTAGGTTAGCTGAATTGATTCGTTTTTTTTGTAGACTAGCAATGCAGGGTATCCGGCAGTATAATCCTACGGGCTTTGCTCTCGGGAGACGCTGTCGTGTATTCGGTCAATTTTTAACACAACCTAACCAAACAAAACAAAAAGGACCTAACCTAAAAAAAAAAAGGAAGGACCTAACCTAACTTTTGCAGAGTTAGGTTAGCTCAATTGATTCGTTTTTTTTGTAGACTAGCAATGCAGGGTATCCGGCAGTATTATCCTACGGGCTTGGCTCTCGGGAGACGCTGTCGTGTATTCGGTAAATTTTTAACACAACCTAACCAAACAAAACAAAAAGGACCTAACCTAAAAAAAAAAAGGAAGGACCTAACCTAACTTTTGCAGAGTTAGGTTAGCTGAATTGATTCGTTTTTTTTGTAGACTAGCAATGCAGGGTATCCGGCAGTATAATCCTACGGGCTTTGCTCTCGGGAGACGCTGTCGTGTATTCGGTAAATTTTTAACACAACCTAACCAAACAAAACAAAAAGGACCTAACCTAAAAAAAAAAAGGAAGGACCTAACCTAACTTTTGCAGAGTTAGGTTAGCTCAATTGATTCGTTTTTTTTGTAGACTAGCAATGCAGGGTATCCGGCAGTATAATCCTACGGGCTTTGCTCTCGGGAGACGCTGTCGTGTATTCGGTCAATTTTTAACACAACCTAACCAAACAAAACAAAAAGGACCTAACCTAAAAAAAAAAAGGAAGGACCTAACCTAACTTTTGCAGAGTTAGGTTAGCTCAATTGATTCGTTTTTTTTGTAGACTAGCAATGCAGGGTATCCGGCAGTATTATCCTACGGGCTTGGCTCTCGGGAGACGCTGTCGTGTATTCGGTAAATTTTTAACACAACCTAACCAAACAAAACAAAAAGGACCTAACCTAAAAAAAAAAAGGAAGGACCTAACCTAACTTTTGCAGAGTTAGGTTAGCTCAATTGATTCGTTTTTTTTGTAGACTAGCAATGCAGGGTATCCGGCAGTATTATCCTACGGGCTTTGCTCTCGGGAGACGCGGTAAATTTGCGCCCTCCACACCCACCCGTCAGTCGCACGCTTTGCTACGTAGTGCTTCGGTCAAGGCCATACAACTAAATGAATTGTCATAAAATTAATTTTCATGTCACTGTTGAAAGTGTACATACGTATCCGTTGTCTCTATTATTATGTCTTTAAATTGTTATAGTTTTTGTTTTTGTGTTAGTTATTTATCGGACTTAGGAAGCGTAAGATATTGGTTTATCTCTGTTTGCATTTAAGCACCAAAGTAAAACGTAAATAAAAATATGCAGTATTAAAAAAATACTTTGTCAGCAGCAATCCAAATTTGTAATCACAATACATTTTTGAAAAATAAAAAAAAACCTAATTAAAAATTGTTGCAGGATGGGAGTTCGTATATTCGATGACAGCAACGTATACTCGTACATATGATTCTAATTGAAAAATTACTACTTTACAGGAGAGCCAAAGAACCGTTGAATCGCTATAATTCATTTCGTATTAAAGATAATAAACTGAAATTTGGCACACATGATTATAATTATGTTTTATTGCTTATTTTATTTTCATATAATTCATTTTAATAGTAGTTTTCGAGAAAATGCAGATAGTCAACTTGGTTGTCGTAACTATTTGGTAACCGTTGTGTATAATGTTCTATCTACCACTTTAAACATTATACTTGGCTACAATTTTCTCTAAGAACTGCTTATCCAGGTATATGTGGGCCTTATTATGCTTGGTAATAAAAGTGTCCGACTAAAAAGTGTAAAACATTCTGTTTGAATTAGGTTATCAAAATTTTAATCACTTATTTTGTTTTTTTTTAATATATTTATTTAAATATATTCTAATGCACCATTTCTATTTTTAATTTATGGTTGTATAAACATTGTGTAAAAATGTGCATAATTATAATTTTGTCACATAGTGCAGATAGAATCAAAATCAAAATGTTTTATTTGTGAACATAACATTATTCAGTTATGTTGGATGGTATCAAGGGTGTACAAAATTGTTTGGTTGTACATTCATTTTATTTGGCTTCAAATATATCTTATAATGAGGTAATTATGATTATTGTCATCTAATTACATTAACCCAATAATACGCTTTGTCTATTAAATCCTTTCTAAATTTAATTTTAAATTCTGATACATTTTCAATGTCTCTAATGTTGCTCCGGATTTTGTTATATATTTTCGGGACCATTCCACTTTTCGACAGAAGTGCCGTTTTTAATGGCGCAGCAATTAACTTATTATGTAGTCTTTGACTAGAGAAGTATATACATTGGTCTGGATTCGATTTTACGAACAAAGCAATTTCAAATATGTATAACGATGGAAAAGTAAGATTCTTAAGCTCTCTAAATTTTGACTGACATGATTCTATAGGCCGCAGCCAACACACTGCTCTTAGACACTTTTTCTGTGCTCTAAATACAATTTCACGGTCGGTGGAATTACCCCAAAAAACTACACAATATCTTAGCGTAGATGAGACGTATACGTGATGTCCCGTCAGCACTGCTGATTGGTGTACTATTTTACGAAGCATATGCAATGCGTAGGAGTAGCGATTCAGTTTTTTGCAAACACTTTCGACTTGAAATTTCCAAGTTAATTTCTGATCAACAGTTAAACCTAAAAATCTTGTTTTATCAACCTCCGTAATATTTCATTTCATTTCATTTATTTATTGCAATACCATGGTTATAATTACAAGGTGTTAAAAGATGTTAGTGTACATGGTTACCCTGATAGGGTGTAGCAATTTCTAAAGAATACATTTATTTTAAAATAATCAATGCATCGGATAACATTATCAACATTATTTAGTCAAGAAATTTAACTATGTGCTCACGAAACTTATTTGTCAAATTAAATACATATACAAACAAAGAACTATAACATAATTTAAACAAGTCATCTCACACAATATGAAATAATAATCATAAACCGGATTGTGTTCAGAGTGGTGTGTGTGTGTGTGTGTGTGTGTGTGTGTGTGTGTTGTGTCTGTCTGTGAGTTATGCACTATATGTGATTCGAATCGTCTGACATGAATTGTTGCACCGAGTAATATGAATTTTTAATAAGAAGTTTTTTTAGTTTGTTGCGGAATATATGGTATTTTTCTTCTTTTTTTAATATCCATTGGTAATTTATTGTATATTTTTATACACCTATAATATGGTCCGCGTCTATAAATGTCTAACTTAGGTGCTGGGAGCACTAATGTATTATTACGGCGCGTGCTTTTGACAAATTCAAAGTAGTCTAGATGCTTTTTGACAAATAATGCTATTTCTAATATATACAGGGTGATCAATCCAAATCGGTCAGTAGGGAGAAAACGAAAACTATAAGAGATAGGGAAATCTGTTCTTAAGAACCATGGCGTCGATTTTAGATTTATTAGAAACTGCATTATATTTTTTTTATAAATCTCATACATACCCGGGAATTGAACCGGGTTAAAATTCTGTAAATAATCGCATGTCGTATTGTAACATTCTTAACACCGATTTTAACCGTGTTATGTATAAAATTATGTATGAGATCTATAAAAAATAATAATGCAGTTTTAATTAAATCTAAAATCGACGCCATGGTTCCTAAGAACAAATTTCTCTATCTCTTATAGTTTCTGACTTCTCCCTACTGACCCATTTGGATTGATCACCCGGTATATACAGGGTAGTGGCAATAAACCTTTTCCAGTAAAATGTGATTTGCAACTCTCTTGTTGGGGAATGTTAAATATGATGCGTATGCACTTTTTTTTGCAAAACAAAAAGATCGTGGACATCAGTGCTATTTAGATCTTTGTTTGTATATAATTTTAGGGTATGGTAGATTTATGCATCGTTGGTTAAAATTCATTATGTGCGTTTTGGATAAATTAACTTTAAGATTGTTTTTTTCGAGCCAGTCAATGGTTGATCGAAGTGTTGCATTTATTTCAATCTCTAGAGTTTCAGGTTGTGTATCTGTGAATATAATTGCACTGTCATCGGCAAATAAAACCATCGGGTATTTAAGAGCTTTTGGCCTTCTTTTGGCAAATCATTGACATAAATAAGGAATAATCATATGTAGCCGGCATCATGGGTACCCTGCCGCAGGGCCATGATCTGGGGAACATCGGTTTTGTTAGTTAATTTTATTTAGGTTAAGTTGTTAACTGTTAATTTTTACTTGTGTACCTTTATTATGTCTTGACTACCTACTATATCTCTGCCTTATTTTGAGATGTTAAGTTTGATTCAACCACGCGTGATAGCCTGTCTGTTTTATATTGTTGTAGGTACATAATCATATTTGACATTTGATATACTGTAATAGTCATTATGTAGGAAGTTCTTTATAAAATTAAATTGTTATTTATTTATTTATATAAATTAATACGTTACAACACATCACACATCACCATTTGCTGTTCCCCCCTACCTGCTTGTCCTCTGGGTGCCACGGAAGACCAGCGTTGCGACATCTCCCGGATGCCGTAGCAAATGCTGAGTGGTGTCCTTTTGGGGTCTGACATGACAGCACCATGTATTTGTATAACTTTATTTCAAACTACTTTGTTTTACGTTTTCTGTCTACTCATTGTTTAGATTTAAGTTTGTATGTAGTTTTTGGCATTGGATAGGTTTCGATTTCTGGTCTTAGAAACGAACCATTATCGTCGTGTTTTAATATAAACATTAAAGACCTCATTGAAGATTGAACACGAAAGATTGATATATACACTTTGGCACCACTGGAGAGGCTACAGCACCGTTCAAGTCGTAGTTGAAAATTTGCTAATCAAATTGAAATCAACTGATATTTTAAAGTAAGATTCAAATGTCCCGCACAGGTCTGTGCCTAAGCATACAAGAGGTTAAGCTAGTGTGGTGAACATGATTAATTCGTTGTCGGTACAAACAAGAATGAATGGTTCAGGAAACGGGTATATACGACAAGATTTAATGTAATAGATATTTGGGTATTTGAAAATAATAAAAGAAATCAATTAAAAATATATAATTATAGAAAGTTGTCTTTGGTCCGGCGTCGACTAGAGGCCGGCCTCGCCCAGCCCGTACGGCGCTTCCGCTTTCGTCGTGAAGTAGTAGTTCCCCGGTACACTGGAAGGATATTATCACAGAAAGTTCATATGTAAACTAACTAATTTTCTAAATAATAATGTTTATTTTTTGATATTGTGTCGTTTGTTATTGCGGCCAGGCTTTCATAGGACTGATTCGGGATGGCTTGCCTAATTAATAAAAACACCTTAAGACGTCATTCTACTGCATGTGAAGAAAAGAAAAACCCAAATATAGTTCGGCTTTAGCAAGGTTTGAGGCCACGCCGATGCTGTATTTAGTCAAATATTTAGACCGCATATCTATCGTATGTTAACACGAAACATACGAATACTTGCAAATAAGGCGATTTGGGGTACCGCCATAATATAAATTCTCGAAATTTTTGGGGGGAAATAAATACTTAAAACGGAAATAACATTTTTCTTCCGTATGCGTCCAAGTCTAGCGTGAAGGCGTTCCTGTCGGGCCTGGCGGAGTTCTTCCAGGAGCGATAGTTCTTGGCGAGGCAGCCCAGCAGCGAGCCGGGGCGCCGCAGCGCGTCCGCCAGCAGCCGCCAGCTGCGGTTGTGGTTGCATAGGTCTGAGAACAATAAACATTAGCAAAAAATAAATTTAGCTTTAAAACCTATATACAAATGCTTAAGCACTAATACGTTTACCTACCAGCGACCTCTTAGTCCATTTAGTCAGAGAAATTTTACTCATTTTGAGAATTCGGCATTTTCGTAAGAAGTGATGCACCTAACTGTGACATAATTGGTATGTATTAAGAAATTTTTTATAACGTTCCACTTTGTTTACTATATTACTAAGTACGTTCTATGAAAGTGTTCGATATACAATTTAATAAAGATAATATTTAATAATACTCTTTATTGTGCACTACAAAATAAAAAGAAATAAAAATACATTATAGTTGGTAACAACAGGCGGTCTTATCGCTAAAAAGAGACATTACCTATTAACATTATTAATATTTCTGAACTAAGTATGTCACCTTTAAGCATCACCATTAAGCATCACTTCTCACGAAAATGGCCACACATGTTCAGGGCCTCATAGATTGACGTTTCCATCGCACGTGATTCTTTTCTCTCTGCTCCAATAAAGATAGGCCTTGTACATGCGATGTCTCATTCAAACCATAACCTTAGCGATACAGTGTGGTACTCGCCTTCGGGTGAGAAGCGGGGGTGCGAGCCGTCCGGGCAGCCGGGCTGGCGCACCGGGCCGGCGCCGGCGCGGAAGTTGGGCCAGAAGTCGACGGTGGCCACCGAGCGCTTGCTGCCGTACTTGCTGGGGTCGGAGTGCAGCGCCACCACCACGGCCGCCGAGCCCGCGTGCAGGCGCGCCGCCGCCGGCTTGTTCTCGAACCCCGTGCCCGCCGGGTCCAAACCCGTGATCCTGCACACCCATACTACTGTTTACTACCCACTACTACTTTACTATTCAATATTATTTTTGTGTGACAGCTTGTGTTAGGCGAGTTAATTAATAGATATCCGATTAACATGGTTGACAAAAATAGACATATGGTCAACATTATTTTATTAGTTGATTTACAATTCACCTTGCCACTTTTGTCAAATGTGACTACAGTTAATGAGATTACAGTAAATGGTCCAATGCTCTTCCATAGTTACCAGGGCAGAGTGACCCCCTGCGCGCGCAGCGTGTTGCCGGCCACGCCGAGCACGTGCGCGCCCAGCGAGTGCCCCACCAGCTGCGTGCGCGCCAGCGCGAGCCCCGCCGCGCCCAGCCGCGCCAGCGTCTCCGCGAACTGCACCCCCAGCTGTTACCCCCACCATTACAAACAATTATCAGAGTTCGCATGAACTCTACCTATTTCAACTGAGAATGTATGTAGATTAAAATAGTCTATATACTTTAAGATACTTAATTGACCTACATACTTATATAATATGTTCTCACTTAGTTGTAAAAACTTTGTACTGAGAATTATGATATGGGCACAACTTTGTACACAATGGATTCTGGCATTTAATTGTATGGTAAGTGAACTATGAGTATTATGGCAAATGGAATAATTTTTAATGAAATCCTGGCGTACCTACAGAGGTATCCCGTAGTAAAAAGGTGGTACCTTTCGTGCATTAGGCGCGGCCCAGTTGAGGTAGGAGCTGGGCAGGCTGGAGTCCTGCACGAGCGCCGCCCGCCGCTCCCAGTTGAGCAGCGCCACGTTGCAGTCTCCGCGCTCCAGGAACGCCTCCACCAGCGCCGTCACCGCCGGCCCCTCGGGTCGCCCTGGATATCCACCGCCCAACACAAACAGACGCTTGACAACACCTCCTTATTACTACGATTCTTCCTCTACCTCCTTATTATTATGATTTATCCACTTCCTCTGATAAATACAAGCAAAGACATATAGGTACTAAACAATTGACATTTACGACAAAATCGGTACTTTTTATTTATTTTGCAAAGTATAAAACTGTCACACGCACGCACGCACGCACGCACGCATGCACGCACGCACGCACGCACGCACGCACGCACGCACGCACACACACACACACACACGGACGTTGCGGACTTTTAGTAGTAGGTACTAATTTATCTAACTGGCAACGTCAAATTTTCGGTTACTGATGTAAACAAAGGGGAATGAGGACTAAATATTCCGCCAATTTCAACTATTTTTTGCATACTAAAGCAGGCTATCCCCACGCGTTTCAACCGCGCGAAACATTCCGATCTCTAAGTAGCTCCCCGGCGGGACAAAACGTCAGTGGGCTGCCACGCCTCGCGGCGAGCGGACGGCGTACAGTTAACGTTTCCCGCGCAACCTGTGCTGTACGATGTCGAAAAATAAAAGTCGGACATATTGTTTTTGTGGCAACAAAGACGGTTGAAACAGATTTCATTTGTTCCAGAACACATTAAACTCTCCGGAATAAAAGATTTTGTTTAAGAATTAACGTTTACTGGGGCACTATTGACGCGTAACTATTAAAGTCTGGGTATTTCTCTAAAAATCTTTATGGGGCGCCTAGCTTTTTTTCGAAATAATTGTGTTGGTTTGATTCCATGCTGTGTTGTTATTATTATTACTGAAGGTTTAGTTATACAATCAATAAGTAAAATATTTAAAGATTCACTCTATGATACATTATATTTTAGAAACACGATTACTTGTAGTTTCCTCGATAGTTTTTTTTAAAGCTACCTCAAAAATGCAACATAAACCCCTAGTATGTCATAAATACTGCAGGGAAAGTTATCAGTTTTTTTAATAATAACATAACGAGATGTTATCTATAATGTATACGTCTTACATTTTCAAAATCTGTATTATTTTAATAATTAAACCGAAAAAACATGATTTCTGCGCTCCCAGCAGAGATGGGCATAAGTTAATTTTTAATCTCGATTAACGATTAAAATTGACGATTAGTTAATCTAATCGTACGAGTTCCGATTGATTTAATCTCGATGAAGTTAATTGTTGATTAATTTTTAGCGATTAAATTTTTAATCGATTAATTAATTCGATTAACTTTCTCTTGATTAATATTAAGGAAAAAAAAATACTTTTTGTAAGTCTTTACAAGTCCCTGCCTAGAACATCTTAGAGTACCGCACTATAAAAACCATCTCGTATTACTGTAACAAGAGGGAAGAGGGAAGAGCGGAGAACGGCGAGTGGAGAGCGGAGAAAGGCGTGCGGAAAGCGGAGAGTGGCGTGCGGAGAGCGAAGAGTGGCGTAGGCGGACACATCTCTTCTTTTTAAAGTAAAAAGGCAAGAAAACAACTTTGATGTGATTAATGATGAACTGTCCTCTATTGTGGATTGGTTTACTGCAAATAATTTACTTTTAAATGCCAAGAAAACTAAGTGCATTAAATTTACATTACCAAATATGAAACAAGTAAATTGTGCCAAGGTAAAACTGAAAGGCGAAGTACTGGAATTTGAAGAAAAAACAGTATTCCTGGGTGTTACTTTAGACTCTAAACTGCAATGGAGTGCGCATATAGCCACTCTTGCAGGTAAGCTTAGCTCTGCGGCCTATGCAGTTAGGCGAATCAGGCAGCTGACAAACGTCGAGACGGCAAAGATTGTATATTTCAGTTATTTCCATAGTGTTATGTCGTATGGAATTTTATTATGGGGAAGAGCGGCGGACATCCAAACCATCTTTGTGCTACAATAACGAGCTGTATGCGCAATTTATGCACTAGGAGGTCGTACGTCACTAAGAGAGAAATTCAAGGAAACAAACATTCTCACCGTAGCATCTCAATACATTCTTGAGAATATCATGTATGTGCGGAAAAATCTCCATGAATTCAAGCTCAACAGTGACATTCATCAATACAATACGAGAAGTAAGGACAAGCTCGCAATACCTGCCCACCGTCTCCGTAAGGTTAGCTCGTCGTTCGTGGGGAACTGTGTACGCTTCTACAATAAAATACCTATTGATGTAGTAAAATTGCCCTGTAGCAAATTTAAAGCGCAAATAAAACGTCACTTATTGAATAAAGCTTATTATACGGTTAATGACTTTTTAAACGACAGTGATGCCTTTAAGCCAGTAGTTTAGTATTGTGTGTCAATAGTAAATTTTTAAATAAGCATTATTTTGGTGGGTAATTTTTAATGTAACATGAGAGCACAATTTGTTGTTTCTCACCGGGCAAACAGTATTAGTCAAGTATGCCCGGCAGCTTGAGCATGTCATGCTCGCTTAAAGGGTCGTTCTCAAAATATTTGCACCGCCACCTGTCAACAGGTTTGTCTTAGAAGAAGTTTTTTACACCGCATTATTTTAAATATTCAAGTATCAACACATATCTATAGACACTTTTTACATAGAGGCCAAATGCTTTTAATTAAAACTAAAGTATATTAATAGACAAAAAACGATTTAAAACTTGGTTTTGTCGGTCACTTGCCGTGTCCCAACGCGAGGTACTCATGTTTCGTTGTAATAAAAACATATACAGTACCGACTTAGCTTAAGTTCAGTACTCCATTTTATTTTCATATATGATGAAGATTGAATACTACCATATCGAATAATAATACTATGCTTATGTTGCGAATTATTTGCAATTTAAGTTTGTCCACGCCATTTTTTGTCGTTCACTTGTCATGAGACAAACATTACAATTGTGTGACTACTATTTCGTTTCCCCTGCCTCACCCCGCATAAATCGTGACCTTCAGTTGCCACCTAACACTGTCCCGAGTGACACGTCGTCAGTGTGCTGCACTAAAAAAATATGATACATACAGTTACGCGAGTAGGAGTTTGTAATGGGTATGTAGTCTATATTCTGCCTTCTATATTTTGGTTGACGTGTGTACCTACCATTGCATTCATTTTAATTTATAATGCGTAAAGTATGGTCTACATTTATGTGTATAAATATGCAGTTCATCAACGAAATACTTTATTTGTTTTGATAACATAACTGTCATTTTGTCCATCACCTGTATGTCGTTCACTTGTTTATAAAAAAACAGGTGAACGACACATACGGCAGGCGAACGACAATTATATAAAAACTTATACAAAGTTATTTAAAAACCAGGTTTTATCGGTCACTCGCCGTGTCTCAACTCATGTTGCGTTGTTATAAAAACACATTTGACGACGCGTTTGGCTCGGTTGGTAGACACCTGCCTACTGAGTCGGCGGTCCTGGGTCCGAATCCCGGCCGGGGCGAATATTTGTTCTTGGGTCATGGATGTTATCTATATATGTATTTATATATTATGTATATCGTCGTCTAGTACCCATAGTACAAGCGTTGCTTAGTTTGGGACTAGGTCGATTTGTGTATGATTGTCCCTTAATATTTATTTATTTATTTATATATACTACCGAAACAGCTTAGTTTGGGTATTCCATTTTACTTTCAAGCTGTCTTAGGAATCCTTAGCAGGCGGCAGCGCCCGCACCTGATTTAGAAACATCAATCCTCTGCCTGTCAGCGGCTTTGATCGTCCAGGTCTCTGGCCCATAAAGAAATATGGAGAAGACAAGTGCACAGACGAGCTGCATGTTAGTCCGGTTAGGGATGTTTCTGTCTTTCCATATTTTGCCGCGTTGGGTCATCGCTGTTTTGGCCATTCCGATTCGTCTGCGAATCTCTGGTTTGCATGTGCCTCTATTTGTGACAATGGAGCCAAGGTACTGGAAGTCATCAACAGTTTCGAACTCTTGAAGCAGGTTAGTACTTTGTCAACTATCATCAGCTCGGTCTTTTTTTATTAATATCGAGACCCATTCTTGTTTTGAGTAATTCCAAAGTTGGGCTACTTCTGCTTCGGGTGATGCAAAATAGGCGATGTCTACCACGTACCTCCAAGGGCTCCATATCTGTTCAATAGTATTGGGGATATTATCCCTGTCGTACGCCTTTCCGGAACTTAAAGTTCTTGTATGTGACAAAATGTGAATTCCTCGAAGATGACGAAAACAGCAGTAGGTAACTCAGCGGGTAAGAAAGAATATGTCAAAAGAGGCAGCGTTGGGATACAGAAACGTTATTTACTCGTAAATGATTCGCTGTTGAACCTTCATAAGAAATTTATAAAATCACGTGGGTATGCTTAAGTTTTGCATCTTTTTGCCGGTTATGACCTTTCTGGATTGTACAGGCTTCAAAAAACCTCCTGAGAAATGTCGTATGAGATGAGAATTAAATGCTTGTTTTCTTTATGCAAATTACTAACATAAGAAAAAAAGAAAAGAAAAAACAATCAAAAAAGCACTAGTTGACAGTTCAACGTAGGTTTTATTTAAAATGTCACTTGCCTGCAACCGTTGTCGTTAACCTGCTAACAAATTCAGTGAAGTTGGAACATATTTGTCGCAAACCTGCACCCATTGTCGATAACTTGGTAACTAATGTCGTTTACCTGACATCGATGTCTTTCACCTGTCGACCTAAAATTTCAAACACCTATATTTTCCAAGATATTCAATTTAACTACTTCCCTCGACGTGATATCAATTGTCTGAATATATTTCTAGCGATCCTATGAAAAATAAAAGAACAAATCGCAACTTTAAAAAAAAATTAAAATTAACGCAGCGGTGCAAACATTTTGAGAACGACCCTAAAGGTCTTTGCTTACGGTGGCGTCGTTGATCGGGTCGCAGCCTTCCCTATAATATGGTTGAGGGAGGCGATGGCTGAGATATGCGTCATACTCGTGAACGGGTGCCGTTTGTGGGGTCCGGTCTGTTCATGCTAGCAAGGGCCAAATTAAATATGTAGCAACCGCATACTAGTGTTAAATTAAGTAAACGTGAGAAACTTCATCCTGTACTCGATTGAAGTTATTATATTATGTTGATTTTTACTTTTTGAACTCTTAGAGACTGTATACATCTCTAAGAAACAGCTTAGTGTAGTATGACACTCAGAGACTTTATACATCTCTGAGGAAATTTAATAATTTTAAATTTTTTTATTGCATGTTATGACGCCTAGAGACCATATACATCTCTAAGAAATTTAGGTTTAATAATTATTTTCTATTGTAAAGATCCCCGGTCATCCGCCGACTGAAACGGACGTGTGCTTAACCGCGCATCGCTTAGACCTCATTGTGAAGTACTATCAATCAAAAATAGACTCAGTGCGTGTGTGTTACGGTGTGTTATAGCCAATTATTAAAAGTGCGTAAAATACAATGTATCTGTCGCCTGGCAAACAATTTGGATCTAATCCCGAGATTCACTCAAAGCACAGTAGTCAAGAACTAAGCCCCACACACGGAGTCACCCAGCGCAAACGCAAATATTTAGATGGATTTGAAACGGACTTGTCTGATTTTAAATCAGATATTACTAAAATGTTTTCCGACATCAAATCGGAATTGCAATCACTGCGCTCAGATAACTCAAAGATTCATCAATCTATATCCGAACTTAAACAACAACAACAGGCGGTAATAACCGAGTTTAACGACATGAAATCCACTATTGAATTCGTATCCAGTAAACAATGCGACCAGGAAATGCAAATGGCTGAACTAACCTCAAAAGTCGCCGACTTAGATAAAAAACATATGGATTACGAGCAGTTGAGTAATAAATACGATCAGATACTAATAGAACTGGACAAACAGCAGCAATATGCTCGTATTCAGAATTTGGAGATTTCCGGTATGCCGGAATCGAAGAACGAAAATTTAATATCTATAGTCATGAATATTGCAAGACATGCAGGCGTAGTTTTAACACAGAATGACATTGAGCATGCTAACAGAGTACGGCCGATGAAGCCACAAGAAGGTCGTCCTAAAGCCATCATAGTCAAATTGAGGAGTCGTACAATAAAGAACAATATCCTGGCAGGGCTGCGCCGGACCCGCGGCGTCTCCACGACGGACATCGGCCTCCAGGGTGAAGCACGCACACTTTATGTCAACGACCACCTTACCCCATATAGGAAACAAGTACTGAAGGAGTGTAAAACTGCAGCAAATAATCGAAGCTACGAGCACGTCTGGGTTCGTGATTGCAACATTTATGCCAGGAAGTCTGACGGTGCTCATCTCCTGCAGTTCGAGTCACTCAAGGATATCATGAAAATAAGATGAAATAAGATGTATCTGTTTATAATCTCAGTACCGATTGCATTACTATACTGTATGAATGTGTTATGTACGCGCCTACGATTTATTTACTTACAACTAAGCCTTAATACGAGTACTTACATGAACAGTTATTTACCTAGATTTTATACAAGAATACACGCTAAACTTACACTCACTCCACACAGTTTATATTATATTTGTTACGCAATTAACCACTATATTTATTTTGAAACGACACCAATATTTACACTAAGATTCATAAATCTTGAACCGCTAATTAAAACTATAACAACATTAATTTCCCCTGGTCGAGCACTAACTGATTATCTTAAGTTGTATGACCTATCTTATTATAAAATGCACTGGGAGACTATACACATACACTTAAATACTTTACACACTGGAAATCAAGTTAAGATTACGGCCGGGAGCGATTGCGCGCGAGTAACAGCGAATGTGACTGGTACACTGGCGCGCACATACAGTATATTGAAATCTCAACGTCTAAAAAAAGTTGTTTACATCGTGTGCACCGCTAGATCATTGACTAATCTTCATATTATATTGCATATCTCTTCTAACTTAGGCTTATTTTTGCCTAGCATAATTTATTGTTTCATTTTACTACAATGTCTTTAAAGATATACTACCAGAATGTGCGCGGTTTGCGCACCAAAACAACAGACTTTTATAGAAATATTCTTTTACAAAATTATGACCTTATTGGAGTTTACTCCTTAAGAATCGATTTTCATATATAAGCCCGGGGTATGAAAAATATGGGGTGTAAAATCGAACGTATCTGCCGTGCTAATTTAAAAAGTCGTATCTCAGTATACGATCGGGGTAAAAATACGACTTCGTAATTTAGCAGGTTATGCGTTACGCGTTATAGACTAAGATCCAGATATAAAATAACCTTCACCGAGATGTTTATTTGATGAAATGTATTTTATATTTAGTTTAAAATGTCAATAAATATATTGCAAATGGGTTGCCTAACAAATTTTAGTCCAGGGTATGTTTAATTAATAATAAAAAAAAATTGTTTTAAACATTTCACCGGTTTGATTAATATTAGATAAATTCTATACCAATCGAAAGTATGAAGCCCATATTAGAATATGCAAACGTTAGGTTGCCTATTCTTTTCCCGTCACAACTATTGGGTAGCCAGGTATAAACAGGTAAATCTATACCTACTAGCATTTTGCAAAGGTCTGATTGATGAATTGAAATTAAATAAAATTAAAGATTATTTAATTATGAATTTATCTAATAATCGAATCAGTGAAATGTAAAAAAAAATTTTTTTTAATTTTAAACTAAACATACCCTGGACTAAAATTTGTTAGGCAACCCATTTGCAATATATTTATTGACATTTTAAACTAAATATAAAATACATTTCATCAAATAAACATCTCTGTGAAGGTCATTTTATATCGGGAGCTTAGTCTATATCGCTTAACGCATAACCTGCTAAATTAAGAAGTCGTATTTTTACCCCGATCGTATACTGAGATACGACTTTTTAAATTAGCACGGCAGATACGTTCCAAAAATATAAGTATTGCGAGGATTGACGTTTGGTTGTCAAAGGCGACGGTTGAAAATTTTATCAAATTTCATTTTATTTATAAGTTAATTCAGTTTTAGAGTCCTTTTCGCTGTTTTTGCGATGAGTGAGTCAAGTCGAGGTGTCGTGAGTGATACGTCACTTTTAGAATGTGGGCAGCGGGCAGCTCCGTCGTGTCTATCTGAAGTGGAGTTTGATAATAAGGCAGGGCCGAGTCAATCGGATATTGTATCGGACGCTGAGTCCATGTCGGATGTGCGGCATATAGCGGTGATGAGTGCTTGTGGTCTGAGCGACGAAATCTGTGGTTGTAGTGATAGTTTTATCACAATAGGCAGGAAACCTAAACGCTTGCGGGTTTTAGCAACCGCCAAAACGCAGCTGGAGCTGGACGGTGTGCCTGACAAGCTATTTGAAGTTTATATAGTGTCAAAAGAAGATTTACCGAAACAGATTGGTTTGGCAAAGTTGCTGCAATTTAAGGGTATAAAAGGAATTTTATCCGTCAAGTTTATGGGTCCACGTAAAGTTCGCATACAGTTTAACTCTAAGGATGATGCGGAGAAGCTTCTGGCTTCTTAGGAGTTTAACAATGAGACGAGACGTTCTTATTGGTCTAATATGGCATGCTGCACTTATGGAATTATAAGGCAGGTTGAGTTGGAGGTTGAGGAAGACGAATTTTTAAAGAATATTGAAGGGTCTGAAGACATTTTGTCAATATGTAGACTGAACCGTTTGGATCATGATGGGCGTTGGGTTAAGGCTGAAGCTATTCGTCTGTGTTTTAAGGGAACTTCTTTACCGCCATATGTTTATGCCTACGGTTGCCGATTTAAGGTAAATCAGTACACTTTCCCGGTTACCCAATGTTCAAGATGTTGGAAGTTCGGTCATCTGAGCAGGTTTTGTCCTACTACTAAAGTAACTTGTCCGAAATGCGGCGGGGAGCATGCCAATTGCGAAACGACTATTTTAAGATGCATTAATTGTAAAGGCAGCCATATGGCCTTAGATAAGTCGTGCCCGGTTTTTGTGAAGGAGTAAGAAATTCGCAGGATTATGTCTGCTGAGGGATGTATATATAAACGGGCTTTTTGGTTGTATATGCAAAATAAGGAAAAAAGGGATACGGATGTTTGTAGTCAGGATGCGCCATCTGTTTTTGAGAATGACTTAAGTTTTGGAAAGTCATATAGAGATGCTGTTTTGTCGAAGCCGTTACAATCTAAAGAGTCTGAAGATTCCGTCCGTCAGGCTGAGGGCCAGCGATCAGTAAGTCAGTACAGATTAGAGAGCAAGCCACAACAAGAGGTTCGTAAGCCGCGGAAGTCGAAAAAAGTAACAGATGTGAAGAAGTCCGAGTGTCTATTGGTCAATCAGCCTACTATTGAGCGGGCTGATATGGAAGATCAAAGACAAAATAAGGACAAGAAGAAGAGACGTATTACTTTTGAAAGGCTGGTTTAGAAGACGAAGGATATTTTGTTTTCTACCGAAAGTTGGGAGGAGAAGTTCAAAACGCTGTTTGGAGTTGTTGTTAAGGAGATTTTGGATTTATTTAAGGATTTTTTTTAAGGAAGGTGATTTTGTACGTTTGTTTTTGTCTAATGTAAATGGCTAGGTCTAAGACCAGATCTTTCTTGAATGTAATGTTCAATTCAATATTGGCGGAACCCTTATCGGAATCGGCTAAATTTGTATACAGTTTTTTTTATGTAAATAGTGTATACAAATTTAGTTGTTTTCGTGTACATGTTATTTTTAAGTTTATACGGTTTATGTTTTTATTTATCTATGTCTTTTAGATGAATGATGTTGTGTATTAGGCCTGCTGGAGCTGGCATGTTCATAAAAATGATCAAAGTTCCTTAATTAATGGATAAAAAAAAAAGTATTGCGATACTACGGTAGAAAGGTCGTATCTTTGTATGGATTTCATAGTAAGATACGGTTTTTTTTCCGTAGCACTGCAGACTGTAGTAACTAAACTAGCCGCTCGAGGGCGCTTTACATCACGCTTCCTTATTTAGTTACTATTACTACTCATGATCTCTCCAATTTGTTAAAAATGAATCGGAAGTAAATTTTCCTTGTAAAATATTGTAATTTTGCTGTATATTATACTCGTATATTAATATTATGTAAGTGCCTACCTTCTCGTTCTTGTTTGCAGCACCCAACAGGGTACATAATGTGATACTTAAACTATTTACTAATCATTATGTGCAATAAACGTATTGAGTATTGAGTATATATTTTATAATCGGTCTTAAGGCCAGGCGCGCACCACGATTTTAGTCGCGCGATAATTTTGTCACATAAATGCAAGATATGGGTTTATATGAGAGTGCGCGCACCACGATTTTCATAAACCCAGAAGTACGCTTATTTCTGCGACAAAATTATCGCGCGACTAAAAAAAAATCGTGGTGCGCGCCTGGCCTGAAGAGTAAACTCCAGTCGTGCGTCGGAGCTGACACACACACTTTTTTTTTATTATTATTACGGAAACCTGGCTTCATGCAGGCATATTAGACAGTGAATTATGCAACTCACAGTATGAACTTTTTAGAGCGGACCGAGACCTCGAGCTGACGAACGTAACTATGGGAGGTGGGGTGATGGTGTGCGCTCGGCGACATCTGGGAGTTACTTTGTGTGCAGACCGACCTGCGCCACCTACTGAACTTCTCTGGGTAACTGTACCATCAAGCTCTCTGGGGTCAAATAACAATCTTCATATTGCAACTATATATTTACCACCTAATTATCGAACCTTACCAAACGATGTTAAAAATGTTTTAGATTCTGTATCGCGAGTATATAATCAAAACATTAAGGATTATTTCATGATTGTAGGCGACTTTAACTTACCTTGCATACTATGGACAAGCGTGGGCCCGATTCATTTAAAAAAAGGTTCAGTAGAAATGCAGCAGGCCGGCATTGAACTAGTTGAAGAATTTTCATGCCATGGGCTGGAGCAGCACAATCACATAAAAAACTCTAGTGGTAACACCCTCGACCTTGTCTTCAGTAACTTTTCGATAGACATAAATAAGATAACGAAACCTATTTTAAAAGAAGATAAAGCACATCCTAGCTTCGATATAGTAACTAACGATTTACAGATAAAACCTTTGCACGAAAATAAAATAACGAAAATACTATATTTTAAAGGGGACTATAATAAAATAAACGAATATCTTAATGAAGTTGACTGGCCTATTCTTTTTAAAAATTGTGATTCCGTAAACTGTGCCGTAACTTGTTTTTACAAAAAAATCAACGAAAGTATACAACTATTTATTCCTAGAGTACAACATAATCAAAATTCCAAACAATATCCTTCCTGGTACAGTAAATCCTTAATTAGTCTGATACGTCGTAAATGGAAGGCTCATAGAAAATGGAAGCGTTACCACAATGATTTGGATTATCAGGAATTTTCATAGAGTCTGACCAGCGAGTCGCTGCACAAGCATTTTTACAGAATTCTATTTATGGCAACAATTTTACCTGTCAAACTAATTGTCAACCTCTGTTCGTACATAACCTAAATATAATCTGAGTGCATTTGTTACGGAAGTTTATATCGTGTTATAATGGCTAAACCGATCAGAAGCAGTGTTAGAAGCATGTTATTTACGATAATCTCTAACTACAATCAGGTTAGACGTGATGAAAATGAGAGATTTCTGAAAAAGAAACGAATGTTGGATGAAATCATTCAGGCGACCGGTAAGTTATTGTCAAACAATTTTGATGCTTCTCTTGGCACTCTTTTATTTACAAAATATTGTTGGCGATTGTATTATAATACTTTAACTTAATTCTTTATTTTGATTCTAGCTGGCGTGGATGATGAAAATATCAAACAATCTATTGAAAAGCTAGCCAAAGAACTGAAGATGGTTATT
Source organism: Apotomis capreana (assembly GCA_947623375.1). Classification (NCBI taxonomy): domain Eukaryota; kingdom Metazoa; phylum Arthropoda; class Insecta; order Lepidoptera; family Tortricidae; genus Apotomis; species Apotomis capreana. The sequence goes on from OX392499.1 coordinate 115,006, forward strand.
GATAATAACGAATCAGAATCAGGGTATTTGGCGAAAATATCCTCTATGACAGGTAATAATGATTTATATTTGCACATGTAGATTTCTTAATATTTGAATGTGTTTATTTCCTTTACTTAAGATGTCTCCTTTTTCAGGTGTTAGCATTAGAACGTTACGCTCAATTAAAAAAGAAGGTTCTATTAACCAAGGCGAATGGAATACGCCAGGGAAAAAACGTCCCCGCCCACCAACTGTGTCAAATTTAGACAATTTTGATGTGACAGCCATCCGTAACAAAATAAACGAATTTTATTGTGTCAAAAAGCAAGTTCCTACTCTAAGAACATTACATGCGGAATTGAAAGAATCTATAGGATTCTCAGGATGTTGTGAAACACTGAGGAAAATACTACACCAGAATGGATTTCAGTTTAAAAGAAATAAAGAAGAACGCTCCATTCTCATGGAAAATTTTGAAATATCTGGATGGAGACAAAGATTTCTAAGAACTATACATAAAAAACGACAAGAAGGAAAATTGATTGTGTATCTTGATGAGACATATGTCCACCAAAATTATAGGCCAAAAAGTCATGGCAAGGGCCTTCTACTTCCGGTGTAGTTGAAAAAATTTCCTCCGGTAAAAGTGTAGCGATTCACATGTTCTCGTCATGTGTACGCCATCATATAAACATATATCACCATCGTAAGACTCACATCATCACTATCATCAACAAATTTCCAACACATTAGCATCACATTCCGCCAGCTAATACTAAAATCATCACTTAATAATTATAATACAATACAAATGCCTAACAGAAGTAACAGTATGAATGTTTACGAAAGCAAGTAAAAATATTCCTATAACTAAACATTCTACCACTTTAAAAATAGCAAGCTGCTATTCACAAAAGTTGCCAACAAAAGGATTGAGCTTTATTTTAGACTGAATAAGGATCAAAATTTCATATACAGCGCTTAGTGGGAGGAATCTCATCGGTCACGTGCGCGTCATCTGAAATGTCCAGAATGACCAGGAAGGGGACACAGTGGTTTAACAGTACAGTAGGTAGGCAGTCATGAAACAGACAGTAGGGTTGTTTACGGGGATAGTTACGAAGGTCGGGGAATATTAGTATAAAAGGGGACGGATTTTATAGATTTCATTCATTTCTTACTTGCGACTTCGACTGGGTAACACTATTGTTTGGCAATAAGGTATTAAATTTAATTCTAAGGGGAATTTCTGTTGGGATTACATTATTTTTCTGATTTATAATTATTTATTGAAATGTTGTGGGATTTTGTTGTTTTTTTGAAAGCTATTAAACTTATTTACATGCCAGAAATAGTGTTTTGGTACATGGTTGCCAGATGAAAGATATTTAACCTTGCGGCTGTTAAACGAATATCTTTCAGACTCTTTAGATTTTATCTGGGCTAGGCGACCCGGACACTTGCCATTTACAAGTGCGGTGATCAGTCTACAGATCTAGAGTAATCTATCTGGTGAACGCAAGGTCCACAGGTTGGGCAAGTGGGATTTCCACACTTGTTGAAATCAGATGGACCTCCAGGTTTGGTCTCATATACATATATATTTATATATTTGTATTATCTACACATATTAGGGCGGGTTACTCTGCGCTTCCGGCGTTTCTTCAGCCGCGTAAGGGGGGACCCAATTACACGGATTCTAGTCCAACCTCGGGTTAATCTCCCGAATTTATAGTTTAGCTTACCTAGGTTCCATACACGTTTAAATGTAAATATGAGGTTTAGGCCTCTAGTGTTTTGTACTAGCTAGGGAACAGGGTATAGAGATAGGTACACTTTAATAGGAATATTAGGATAGGTTTCTTTATCTTCCGAGCAATCGGCCATTCATCATTAACTAACATAACATCTATTCAAATTAGTTTAATCTCGTCAGATACAGTAAATGCAGATGTTAACCTACTGTTTTATTAGTGTTTATGGCACGGGTTGCCTGTAGTAAAAAACAAAATCTTGTGACAGTTTATAAGGAGTGGAATAGAGAAATCTGTTATTTATACCTTTCAGATATTTAAAACCTTTAATTTTACATAGATATTTGTAGAAACAATCAGATAATTTTTACCGATTATGATTTAAAATTTGGTAAAGTAATGTACTTATAACAGACATCGGTAGTGTAAGATGGCAACATTAAAGTTAGGTCGAATCAGCTGACAGATGACATTCGCCCTTTCAATGAACAGAAATAATATTAACTATGTTATAATTTTGATAAGGAAATTGTGTATAGTATTGTGTATAGTATGGAAAACAAAGCATTCCTATGGCTGGCTTTGGAGTATCTGAAGTGTAAATTGCTAAAAGAAGCCGGGGACTTATGGATGACAATAATGAAAGTTATTCGTTCCCGTATTTACATCACAGACCTCAGAACTGAATTAATTTATATCACAGAGGCGTAGAAGAATTCCTTTATCAGAATGAGTCAATCGAGAGTTGAAAGATACTACGAATGGACACAATAGTCTTTATGTTTCAAGGACGAATGACATTATTTTTGAGTATGGTTAAACGAAAACCCAAGTTATACAAATCTATTGTTTGTAATGAATGAAGTGAGAATTCAATTTAGTTCACGAGTGAAGAAAATTCGTGTTGTTTAATAACAAATATAGATAGTAAAGATTCATAGATTCTAGATAGATCCGGGAGAGACCTTTACTCTAAAAGAGCCCGAAGGCCAATAAAAGATCAAATCTGGCAATCATACGGCATCCAGAGAACATGGGTTTGGTGATATTTAAAATAACACACCAAACAGATTTAACAGAAATTTGTTTTATTTTCCGAGGAACGATTTTCCCTCAATATGTACACATGAAGTAACCATGTTTTTTACCCGATTGCCCATGTCATTAGACATGATGGTAGCCGCCATTATTTAACAAAACTAAATATTTTTGGGAGAATGAGATGATAGCATTACAATATAACACAGTCTAATGATAATATTTTGTATGCGGTCGAAGCATTTCAATAAAACTCAGAATTCTATTGACCAACCAATTACTTCTTGTTTCGACCTAGTCTACTTTAGAATATCATACTGGAACTTACTAAAAGTATGAAATCCATACCATTATTCCATATTAATTTATCATACTAAAATTATTTAATTTGGTCAAACATGAAAACTTAAGATTCATTAAATTTGTAATAAAACCTTATATTTTCAGTAACTTCAATTTATTCATAGATTAGTTATGTAGTGTAGTTTCATAAAGTACAAAATTACTTGTCTACTAAACATTCCTGGAACAGACATGCAATTCCAAGAAAACAGTCTAAATTATATTTCATCTCAGAAATCTAATAATATTTGGTTTTGATTCATATATTTTCTAATATATCTATAACTTACTTGTGGACTGAATGAGTTTTATATTTCATTTAGAAATGATATAACTAATATTTAATAAAAGTAGAATACCCCATACTGAATCATGTTATAAGAGCTGTAGATATTTTTGAAGGCTGGACTACATAGGAAGTAACAGTTTATATTTTGAGGATAAATAGCATTAAGTTAAGTTAGAAATTTAATTTAGTACAAAGAACCAAGGTAGCAGTAGGATAGGAGAAGCTTGCATTAAATAAGTAAGAGAATACACATTTATTTGGTAATACATGGTAGCATAGCACAGTATATGGGTACGGAAGCACTTGGCGACACATCACGGTTGGATTTCTCTTAAAAGAGCTTGAGTTACTACTTCAACGTGGGTTCCTGTCATCTAGACGTTCACAACGGTTAAACCGATCACTTTTTTGGCCATTAGTTATAAGAAATGTTCAGCTCAACTGTATAAAGATCTTTTCATATCTAGGTTTGTTTAGTTGTAGGTTGTGGTAGACTAGGAGATGCTGTTAAGATATCCTTAGGTAATTGTTGTAGGGTTTTCCTAGGGTTTTGTTGTAGGAGTAGAGGTTGGAGTTGAGGGTGAAGCAGGCGTAGGGCCAGGAGGTTTATTTAGCAGTTAGGGCTTAGCATACATTACAATTTGCGCCGTGACCATGGATAGGATCAGTCCGGGATTGTTGAGGTCGTGCCGATGTAGTTTGTCGTGAGGTTTCATGTCTTGCTGTCTTCTTGCGTTTTGTAGTTCAACAATTCTTTCATTTTGTTATTTCGCCATGGAATTTTAGTTGAGTTGTTAGTGACGGTTTTATTGAAGGGATCTTTGAACATTTGAGCTTTGAACTATGAGACCCTCAAGGGTACAATTGTTGGCGTGAGAGCGGAAAGGAGAATTTAGCCGTGATGGGTTGTGTTGTGCACATCGTCAAGAAACACATTTTGTTGCATATTTATACACAAACTATAGTGAATGGAGTGGCTTCTTGATATAACACACGATATTTTTCTTATTTCACATAGTAATAGTACCTGAAACAAAAGACTTATATAAGAACAACGCGATTATTTTATCAATCAATATTTTGCAAACAGTAATCAATTGACAGTTCATTCATTGAGGCATTTTATTATTTTATCTGTAGTCTTATACTGGATTATTTGAGATATGATTAAATTCGTTGCGATTGGTTTTATGGTTCACAAAGCTAATTTTAATATTGATTAATAATTAAATAGGTGTATTATTTAAGTCTTAGATAATAATTTACGTTACATAAAATAATAATATCAAGTAATAATTTACTTACTTTAGTTTCAATCAGATACGTAGACAACTTTACTCAATATGTTCGTATTATTAATATAACATAAGATTTAGATATTTAGGGATACATTTAATATTATTTATGCATTATTTACATAATTGGGAAAAATAATAATAGGTAATTCATTTTTAAAGTAAAAACATAATCAAGGCTGAGTGAACAAAACGCCTTCTGAGCAGGTTGATTTGACAAGTTGACAAGTGACAGGGTGTTATCTGTTATCACTTATATCTATGCTTATTAGTAATTAATATGATATCGAGATGGAATGATTATTTAAATAAATTTAATTTTAATATAGATATAAAGTCGGATTGTTGCAGGAAATTAGTTAAGTCAGGTAGAATAGAGATGTCATTGTTCTTGACTACAGGAAATATGAGTTTGTGAAGATTTATTTTTACATCAGTTATTAGTTCAAGTTGTGTTGAAAATTAATTATGAAACTAAAGTCAAGTCATGAGAGTATTAAGGATTTATTATTTGGGGGGGGGCGAGGGTTTATTTATAGACTTTAGTTCAGTGTAGGAAATGTTTCACAATGAGATCTGATAAATATGATCCTAGCTACAATGTTAACCTTTGTAAACACCTAATGAAACAAATGAAATGAAAGTAATTTTATTACAATAATTTTGGTACATTTATGGCTTATAGTTTATCATTACAATGACTTACATATATGTTCACATGTAGTATAAGAGTATAATCATAGAATCAGACAAGAAAACCAATTGACTTAAATTTAATTTATTTTTGAAGCGAAGTAAGTATGTCTGTATTGTTACCATTAGATTTCTTAAGGTATTCAGTTCTGTTAAGTATTCTTATAAATAAGTAGATACATCTTCAATCAAGTTCTTATTATGCATTAGTCATGATACTCAGGTTACATTTTAGATTTATAGTAGACTTTGTGTGGAGGTTGCCGTTGAAATCCAAAAATCTGGAAAGTAAAATAAATAATTATTGAAACAAGTAAGATTAAATATTATTTGTTATTAAACAAAGTTAGAAGGTTATACAGTACATTTACCTACTTTGAGATATAAACATTTATAACAGTTGTTTGAGGAAAATAAATTTAGTTCATAAGTAAACTGCTCGACTTCAACTGGAATGAAAATTGTAATCAGATGATGAAAACAGGTTTGAGAAAACAATAGTATGAAGACAAGAAAAGAATTAGCAGTAATTATAGGAGGAAATCAATCAAATGTCGACCCTGAAGAAGTACCTACTGTTTTTTTTGATCAAAGTCATTTCCATGAACATTATCATAAGGATATTTTTAAACAACTATGTTCTTCAAAATTGAAACGATAGTAGAGTAAGATAAATAATATTACCTTGTAAAGAAGTTCAATAAGTTGCAGCAGTAGATGTAGGGAGTTCAAGTCATTCTTCATTAATTTTGTTCATTCAAGATTAATTTGCATTGAAGATGTCAAGATTTACGAGCAGTCTGAAAATAGAAAATAGAAGATATTAGAATCAAGAAAAGAGCAAAAATTTACGCACAGAAGATTCAAAACTTATTTTATAAACAAACGCAGTTAAAACTCTTGTTAACTTACATTCTGTTAGTCTGTTTCAGGTGGCGCAGAGTTCGACTTCATTGCTTGTTTAATTATCCGTAATTGCATGAATTTTGAGATATAACTTATAACCGTTGCGCGAAGGTTAACGTAACTGTTTTGATTCTGTAACAAAAACAAATTTTGATTGTAAACATACAACACGAATTTTCTTTACTCAATATTTTAGTCAGATCATAGTAACAAGCGTAGAAAATAGTTACCTTATTATCATAGAACCATTTTATCACAGTTTTCTTCATAACAATTCATTTTCTTGTTCATTATTCATCAGTTAGTAATTTAATTTCCAGTGCGTAGAAATACATTAAGGTTATGAATTTTTTTTTGACATTTGACATGTCATAAGACAGTGTTGCCAGGTTAAAGGGATACGATGACATAAATAGCAGACTATCATTAAGGTGTAGATTCACTTACCTAGTTCGTAAGATTTACGTAGCATATATAAAGAATAGTTAAATATATATTTACCTATATGTTATTTAATTAGACAACGTACAAGTATTTCCGTAATTTATTTATCAAAATCTAATATTCAATAGGGATATTAAGATAAGATCGATTAAGGTATCGATTACAGTCGATTTGTTTTAAAAGGCAATAGTGATGTCATAGTATAAGTCGTACCGCAGTATAAGTATTGTAAGTTAAGGTTCGAATATGGTTGTACGCAAATTTCACTAGAGGTCGTTAGTAGTATATTTCATCGAATGATTTGCGTAATGGTTCGATTCCATTAATACGTATTCTGAGGTTCTTTAATAAGTCGAAATTTGATAAGTTACATGGATGATTACGTAATGGTTCGATTCCATTAATACGTATTTTGAGTTCCTTTAATAAGTTGAAATTCGATAATTTTCAAAAGGGTAGTGAGAGGTAAATTGAATTGGGTGGATATAATAATTAAGAATTTTATTAGAATATAAAAAAAAAAAAACGAAATGTGTGAAGTGGATAGACGATTTTATTATTTATATTAGAGAGTCTTTATTTTGATTTTAATGAAAGAAGTAAAGGGGAACTTGGGATATTTTAGTATGGATTTTGAATACAAAATGGGTGATGTTCTTCTGACTAAGTCGGTGCGGAAAAACGAATGTAGGAGCCTGTAGTGCGATGTATGAGAGGATGAATGAATGGACTTTTTGAGTTGAATGTTGTTTGTATGTATTCAAGCTAAGTTCGAAAGTATTCGGATCCGAAAACGGGGGGTCTACTATCTTTAGAGGTACGAACGGGAGTATTTTCTAAAGACATCAATTGGGTTGCACATACTTAGAAGTTAGGCTTAGTAAATCGAAGGTTCGATTTAAGACCGATGTGCGGTAGTTTGTGCGAAACAATACTCTACAGTGCCTACGGGCTAACCTTCTTCGAGCGCGGGCAGGAACGTGCAGGTTTCAACAACACCCATGTCAACGAATAGATTGGCCAACTGTATATTTTTAAAGACAAAGAATTGAGGATTAGTTCGTCCATAAAGGCAGGATAAAACTAAATTGGTATATTTGTAAGAGTTTCTGGTATAATGTTGTTTTAGCATAATTTTGAAATGAAACATTTTTACACAATTCGACTAGTAAGTCTATAGTCTTACAAAAGAAAAAAAAAAAAAACAATTGTATGATTATAGAGCTGAAATTGGCTTGTTTATTCTTGATGTGATACACGCACCGAGAAGGGAGAGTCGCATGTGTTTTTGGAGAAGAATTTGAAATCGGAATCAGTTATTGAATTGAAGTAAGGATGAATATTCAGTATCTGTACCAAAGATCTTGCTATGTTGTCTGAGGAGAGTTTTGTCAATTCATCGAAGATTTCGTACAATGTGAATTCGCAAATGAGGCTGAGCAATGGGCAGGTCAAGTTTGAGGTGTTTAGGCAAAATCGAGCTAATAGGGCTTGTTTGACTCACAACCAAACACTTCTTACGATGTGGTCGAGATTTGGAGAAATATATTCACGATTCAATGATTTTATTCTATGGTTTGAATTCTGATTTATTACACAAGTGACTTTCCAAGTATTGGTTTAAATACACACACACTTAAGGGTACGAATACTGACGGAATTAGAATATCCAAGATTATCACAAAATGTTATTTGCTTTAAGAATAATTTGTCATATATTTATATATATATTTTTAATTGTTTTACAATTTAATAAGGGAATGCGAAGTTCTACGTTATTTGACGATGTCAATCCACTTCAAACTTTCGCAGGGGGGCGGTTGTAGCGATTCACATGTTCTCGTCATGTGTACGCCATCATATAAACATATATCACCATCGTAAGACTCACATCATCACTATCATCAACAAATTTCCAACACATTAGCATCACATTCCGCCAGCTAATACTAAAATCATCACTTAATAATTATAATACAATACAAATGCCTAACAGAAGTAACAGTATGAATGTTTACGAAAGCAAGTAAAAATATTCCTATAACTAAACATTCTACCACTTTAAAAATAGCAAGCTGCTATTCACAAAAGTTGCCAACAAAAGGATTGAGCTTTATTTTAGACTGAATAAGGATCAAAATTTCATATACAGCGCTTAGTGGGAGGAATCTCATCGGTCACGTGCGCGTCATCTGAAATGTCCAGAATGACCAGGAAGGGGACACAGTGGTTTAACAGTACAGTAGGTAGGCAGTCATGAAACAGACAGTAGGGTTGTTTACGGGGATAGTTACGAAGGTCGGGGAATATTAGTATAAAAGGGGACGGATTTTATAGATTTCATTCATTTCTTACTTGCGACTTCGACTGGGTAACACTATTGTTTGGCAATAAGGTATTAAATTTAATTCTAAGGGGAATTTCTGTTGGGATTACATTATTTTTCTGATTTATAATTATTTATTGAAATGTTGTGGGATTTTGTTGTTTTTTTGAAAGCTATTAAACTTATTTACATGCCAGAAATAGTGTTTTGGTACATGGTTGCCAGATGAAAGATATTTAACCTTGCGGCTGTTAAACGAATATCTTTCAGACTCTTTAGATTTTATCTGGGCTAGGCGACCCGGACACTTGCCATTTACAAGTGCGGTGATCAGTCTACAGATCTAGAGTAATCTATCTGGTGAACGCAAGGTCCACAGGTTGGGCAAGTGGGATTTCCACACTTGTTGAAATCAGATGGACCTCCAGGTTTGGTCTCATATACATATATATTTATATATTTGCATTATCTACACATATTAGGGCGGGTTACTCTGCGCTTCCGGCGTTTCTTCAGCCGCGTAAGGGGGGACCCAATTACACGGATTCTAGTCCAACCTCGGGTTAATCTCCCGAATTTATAGTTTAGCTTACCTAGGTTCCATACACGTTTAAATGTAAATATGAGGTTTAGGCCTCTAGTGTTTTGTACTAGCTAGGGAACAGGGTATAGAGATAGGTACACTTTAATAGGAATATTAGGATAGGTTTCTTTATCTTCCGAGCAATCGGCCATTCATCATTAACTAACATAACATCTATTCAAATTAGTTTAATCTCGTCAGATACAGTAAATGCAGATGTTAACCTACTGTTTTATTAGTGTTTATGGCACGGGTTGCCTGTAGTAAAAAACAAAATCTTGTGACAGTTTATAAGGAGTGGAATAGAGAAATCTGTTATTTATACCTTTCAGATATTTAAAACCTTTAATTTTACATAGATATTTGTAGAAACAATCAGATAATTTTTACCGATTATGATTTAAAATTTGGTAAAGTAATGTACTTATAACAGACATCGGTAGTGTAAGATGGCAACATTAAAGTTAGGTCGAATCAGCTGACAGATGACATTCGCCCTTTCAATGAACAGAAATAATATTAACTATGTTATAATTTTGATAAGGAAATTGTGTATAGTATTGTGTATAGTATGGAAAACAAAGCATTCCTATGGCTGGCTTTGGAGTATCTGAAGTGTAAATTGCTAAAAGAAGCCGGGGACTTATGGATGACAATAATGAAAGTTATTCGTTCCCGTATTTACATCACAGACCTCAGAACTGAATTAATTTATATCACAGAGGCGTAGAAGAATTCCTTTATCAGAATGAGTCAATCGAGAGTTGAAAGATACTACGAATGGACACAATAGTCTTTATGTTTCAAGGACGAATGACATTATTTTTGAGTATGGTTAAACGAAAACCCAAGTTATACAAATCTATTGTTTGTAATGAATGAAGTGAGAATTCAATTTAGTTCACGAGTGAAGAAAATTCGTGTTGTTTAATAACAAATATAGATAGTAAAGATTCATAGATTCTAGATAGATCCGGGAGAGACCTTTACTCTAAAAGAGCCCGAAGGCCAATAAAAGATCAAATCTGGCAATCATACGGCATCCAGAGAACATGGGTTTGGTGATATTTAAAATAACACACCAAACAGATTTAACAGAAATTTGTTTTATTTTCCGAGGAACGATTTTCCCTCAATATGTACACATGAAGTAACCATGTTTTTTACCCGATTGCCCATGTCATTAGACATGATGGTAGCCGCCATTATTTAACAAAACTAAATATTTTTGGGAGAATGAGATGATAGCATTACAATATAACACAGTCTAATGATAATATTTTGTATGCGGTCGAAGCATTTCAATAAAACTCAGAATTCTATTGACCAACCAATTACTTCTTGTTTCGACCTAGTCTACTTTAGAATATCATACTGGAACTTACTAAAAGTATGAAATCCATACCATTATTCCATATTAATTTATCATACTAAAATTATTTAATTTGGTCAAACATGAAAACTTAAGATTCATTAAATTTGTAATAAAACCTTATATTTTCAGTAACTTCAATTTATTCATAGATTAGTTATGTAGTGTAGTTTCATAAAGTACAAAATTACTTGTCTACTAAACATTCCTGGAACAGACATGCAATTCCAAGAAAACAGTCTAAATTATATTTCATCTCAGAAATCTAATAATATTTGGTTTTGATTCATATATTTTCTAATATATCTATAACTTACTTGTGGACTGAATGAGTTTTATATTTCATTTAGAAATGATATAACTAATATTTAATAAAAGTAGAATACCCCATACTGAATCATGTTATAAGAGCTGTAGATATTTTTGAAGGCTGGACTACATAGGAAGTAACAGTTTATATTTTGAGGATAAATAGCATTAAGTTAAGTTAGAAATTTAATTTAGTACAAAGAACCAAGGTAGCAGTAGGATAGGAGAAGCTTGCATTAAATAAGTAAGAGAATACACATTTATTTGGTAATACATGGTAGCATAGCACAGTATATGGGTACGGAAGCACTTGGCGACACATCACGGTTGGATTTCTCTTAAAAGAGCTTGAGTTACTACTTCAACGTGGGTTCCTGTCATCTAGACGTTCACAACGGTTAAACCGATCACTTTTTTGGCCATTAGTTATAAGAAATGTTCAGCTCAACTGTATAAAGATCTTTTCATATCTAGGTTTGTTTAGTTGTAGGTTGTGGTAGACTAGGAGATGCTGTTAAGATATCCTTAGGTAATTGTTGTAGGGTTTTCCTAGGGTTTTGTTGTAGGAGTAGAGGTTGGAGTTGAGGGTGAAGCAGGCGTAGGGCCAGGAGGTTTATTTAGCAGTTAGGGCTTAGCATACATTACAAAAGGCATATTATAGTACATGCTGGATCGGAGCAGGGATTTGTTCCAAATGCTTTACTTGTATTTAGCACAAAATCCAAAGCAGCTGATTATCATGATGACATGAATAGTACAAATTTTTTAAAGTGGTTACGTGAAATGTTAATCCCAAATTTGACCGAGCCTAGTGTGATTGTAATGGACAATGCAAGTTACCATGTCACACAAATAAATAAGCCTCCAACCATTCACAGCTTGAAGGCTGATATTCAAAAATGGCTAAGAGAAAATAAAATCCCATATGAAGACTGTTTTAAAAAAGAGGAATTGATGTGCCTTGTTGAAGAAAACAGAGTTGGTCCTGTATATGCAGCAGAGGAAATATTGAAGCAGCATGGGCATGAGGTCCTTAAATTGCCTCCATACCATTGTGACTTAAATGCTATTGAGCTCATATGGAGCCTGGCAAAGCGAAAAGTAGCGAGTAGAAATTTGGGGCTACATGGATCAGAAACTGAAAACCTGATCAGGGAATGTTTTTCAATGATTACAGCAGAAGATTGGAAAAAATGTACAGACCATGTAATAAGTGTTGAAGAAAAATACAAGTCCAAAGACAACATTCTTGACACAGAATTGGCGCCATTCATCATACAAGTTCGTGAAAGTGATAATGAAAGTGATTATTCTCTATCAGGCATTGAATTTCTCGAATCTGATTTTGATTATGACTCCTGAAATAATAACAGATTAAAATTGGATAAAACGTTATTGAAACTCTGTTTTCTTTCACCGTAATACCTTAAGCTCCAGTTAATCTATCCATGTGTGGCACCTTGCCCTTAAGATGACTTGGAAATATGTCACTTTATTATGATTACTAGTTAACCCTTATTAGGACAAAGGGAAACCATATGCCGAAAATAAAATCGTATGTAATTTTTTTAGCATGAGTCTATTGAATTTTTGTAGTTAAGATTTTTGTATTTGTAAATTGACGATCACTATGATAATTAATGTCAACTGACATAATTTTATATTTGCAAAAACATTATATAGTTGAAATAAATAAACTAAACTATTAATTAAGTATAGATAAATTACCGAGAGCGTGGAATTGCATAAGTGGTATTCTGTATTTAGGAATTCTATATTTGAATTGTTACAACAACAATTTTTAAGTCAAGTCTAGGCTATGTAAAATTCTGTATCATTAGAAATTATTATCACACCTCGTATCTTCTATATTTTTTGCTGTAATTTTAATGTTAAACTTAAATTTAGTATTCTAATTCTAATATTTAATGACTGAATTGTAAACCATATTTATAAGATTGCTGTGCCCTTGCAGGGTTCATGTTCCTGGACCTATCAATAATATAAGACCTTATTGTACAACATGAAACGCAATAAACGAATTGAATTTGAATTTGAATTTGAAATTTCCCTTTGCCCGTATTGTCAGCATAAACCTCTGTTTGTAATATATTGAAGAAGAAAATTCCAAAATAACGGCAGTGACAAATTCTAAATATTATTTACGTTGTGCGTATATTTTAACTGCTGATTTTATTATATTCTCACAATTTTCGAAATAATTTTCTCTAGGCCCGTACGATTGTGAGTTGTGAGTTACCCAGTTTTTGTCGAAAGTGAAGGAAATAAATATAGGTGTCAAGAACATGTCAAGAACGGGAAATGGATCGAACAACAGATTATAATATTATTATCAATACTTGTGATATCCCAGATGAAGAATTAAATAATAGCGAATGAAAGTAAAAAAGGACTGAGTAGGTATTATTTTACTTATTAAGAGAAGGGTATATAATTTCATTAAATTAAGAGAAATACTTAAGTTACTCTCCTTTTCTTGCGAACCGTAAACCACTACAAATGCAATTCTAAGCTCTCGCGAATTAATCTATTATGATTAAAAGTGACATATATCGTTCATGTACTCTGTAAATTTAATTACCTACATTATTTATTGACCGACGATTGTTCTAATAACCCCTCTAATTTAGTCTAGGTACTAAACATTAAATACAAAATATGATTTAAAATATATTGACACCAATTATCAACTTTCTTTTTTCGTACTATGCTTCGTGTTACCAGCTAAAGATTTTTTGAATTAGCCGGGCTTTATTTGTGCAGCGACTCGCTGGTCAGACTCTATCTCAGGCGTAAGGTTAAAAATCTTGAAACTGATAATTATAACACCTTTTTAACATCTGCACAAGATCAAATAAAAATTGACCCCAAAAAGCTATGGAGCTATGTAAAATCAATGCGTGGCTGCTCAAACTATCCTAAAACTATGACCCATGGAAATGAATCCTTAAATGACGGTCCTAGCATTTGTAACGGATTTAGTCAGTTCTTCAAAAGTGTCTATATAGAACCGGCTAGCAACTCTGATTACAGTGACCTTAATATTCCCAACGTAGGAGATGTACATGCAATTGGTGAAGTTGTTGTGTCGCCTGAAAAAATCACTGCACTTCTTAAAAAAGTAGACGTTAATAAATCAGCTGGGCCCGATAACATCTCACCTTATTATATTAAAAACACAGCAGTAGCAATAAGTACGCCATTAACGATTCTCTTCAATAGGTCTTTAAAAGAGGGAATATTTCCAGATAGGTGGAAAGAAGCAAATATTATACCTATTCATAAAAAATCTTCCAAAACTGCTATTGAGAACTACCGCCCAATTTCAATACTGAACATATTCAGTAAAATATTTGAAAAAATTGTTTATGAACACATTTATCCTACTATAACACATGGCATCAGCTCAAGTCAACATGGATTTTTAAGGCGACGTTCTACCATTACTAATTTAGCGGAATTTACTAACTTTGTACTGAGTAATATGGATCGAGGCGGACAGGTTGACGTGGTGTACACTGATTTTGAAAAAGCATTTGACAGAGTGGACCACGTCATCCTGTTAGCCAAATTAGAGCATTTAGGTATTCACGGTTGTCTGTTACGTTGGATTAAGTCGTATCTTTTAAACAGATCTCAGATTGTCACAGTTGGTGGTTTTAGATCCAATCACATTTTGGTTCCCTCGGGTGTCCCCCAAGGATCCCACCTAGGGCCTTTGTTTTATAATGCTTATATATTTGATATTTACACTTGTATTCAATCTCCTGTACACCACTTACTTTACGCTGATGACAAAAAAATATTTATTAAAATAAAAGATGCGTCTGATTGTCGGCTAATGCAAAATGCATTAGATTCTCTAGTGGAATATTATCATAGAAATAAAATAACAGTTAATGCTTCAAAATCAGATAATAACGTTTTCTAGAAAACCTTCACCATTGTGTACAACTTACACTATAAATAACATTTCACTGCAAACAGTCCAGGTAATAAGAGACCTAGGCGTACTATTAGATAGTAAAATGCTAATGTCCGATCATATTGATAGTATAATCAATAAGGCTTATAAAAATTTAGGATTTGTAATGCGAATATGCAAGGAGTTTAAAGATGTCAATTGTATTAAAGTGGTGTACTTTGCTTATGTACGTAGTGTCCTAGAGTATGCATGTAGTATATGGTCTCCGCAGTATATCACATACATATCGCGTATTGAAAAATTACAACAAAGGTTTTTACGGTATCTTAACTACCGAACAAAATATACATCTGCTAATTATGAAACTAGTTGTCAGAGACATGGTCTGATGAGCTTAGAGGATAGAAGAGTTGTGCTCGACATGGGGCTATTATTTGATATTGTCAGAGGGGATATTGATTGTCCAGATCTTATAGCGGAGATCAAATATTTTACACCTAAGTCGAATACGAGGCATCCACGTCTTTTTAGTTTGCCTCATTACCGGACTAATTACAGTAGAAATTCTGTGATTTATAGAATAGTTAATACATACAACAAAAAGTATAGCGACATAGATCCGTTTGTACTTAATAGTAAAAATAAATTTAAACATGCAATCATAACTAAAATGAAAGATGACTCTGTACATTAACCTATGTATATATACACACACACACACACACACACACACACACACACACACACACACACACACACACACATACACACACACACATTTAGGTGAATTGTTAATATAATAACCTTTTGGATTGATAGTAATAATTTTAGGTTAAGCAAACCCGTTTTCATACTTTGTATTTGATAGGGAGACCTGTAATTGGCTACACTAAATGTATCTTATCCGTAGATTATTTTTGTATGTTACAAAGCTGTTGGTCTTCTAATAAAGAAAAAATAAAAATAAAAATAAATAAATTATTCACGTTGACGCCTAGAGACCTTATACATCTCTGTGGAATTAAATTAATTAAGTTATTTTATTTTATTGCATGTTGTGACACCCAGAGACTTTATACATCTCTGGGTATATTTAATATTTTAAATTTATCGTTAAAATTTTATTTTAATGTTCCTACTTAACATTGATTTGGAGTATCTTACATTTCCTTTACGTGTACCAGTGTAATTAGTTATAACACTACAAATGTATCATGTAATTGTTTTAAGTATTATTTACGAAAAAATGACTTACTGTTGAGTTTCTTTCGGCTTTCTTCTCAACAACGGTCTCCTCTTGCGAAATGCCGGTAGATTCACAATTTGACTTGTAAAAGTGCCCCTGTGGCCTACTTACTGAATAAATTATTTCATTTCATTTCATTTCGAATATTTTGAGTTTGGTTACAAATCTCTATTGACGTTCGAGTCATTCCATATGAAAACAGCTGAAATTAATTATTTTTGTTGCCACGTGGTCACAGATTTCAATGAAAAAAAAATGAGGATGTACCATGACACATTTGAGGACAAAAACCGTTGTCCTATTTTTTTTTAACCCTCTTTCTCGCAACGTTAAGTATACTCAACGCCCAAAACAAAAAAATCCTGCCAAGTTGTTTTCGATTATATTCACAACTTATAGTTATAAAATAATTCCTTATTTCCAAACGAATCTTTACCGATTATGTTTATTGCCCGGATGCACATATTTTGTCAATTCGCGGCAAAATGGTGCGGAAAGAACCGATGACTGTGGGAAGTAAGGTAAATAATAATTCATAATAAATATTTATCACCATAATATTGATTGAATTACGCTTACAATTGATTTTTAAGGGTATGAGCTTTGTGTTCTGGTATATTTCTAACAATTTGGGTGTAAGACTTGAACGTTATTTGGTTCCCAATATGCGTGTTGAGTATTCTCAACATTGCGAAATTTTGAGAGACACACCTACTTCACTGCATGTTGAGTATTCTCAACATTGTCCATCTATGCACAATATACACTCTGCTTAAATTGTTGAGTATTTTTAACATTGCGAAGTTAAGATTATATAAATGAGATAAAGGGTACATAATATATTTTCCGTATGTATATGCTAAAAGCTGTTTTTGTGCCTAATATTGCATGTTTATTTATTGACATGTTGACTGGATGTGGTGCGTGCTCCATGGTTAAATAAAATGAGCCAGGAATTGCAGAATATTCAGACAGCAGCAATCATTCTGACGAAAAATTGAGGCTAACCAAAATATTAACACTCAGAACCTGTCTGATGCTGATGCAAACTTTGAACCGCGATCCATACCACCTTCTCTAGAAATACTAAATTTGTTAGAGAGCACAGATGAAGAACCTAGACATATCATCGTGAGACATGCAACGCACCGGTCGCAGATATTTGCCCTTAAAACACCTAAAAACGTGACGAGGCATCTACATTTCGCGGATAATTGCAATTTCGATAATAACCTCTACTTCAAGATACGTCCATTCATGGAAAAACTTAGACAAAATTGTTTGAAACTTGAAGAAGAAAGGCGGTTTAGCATAGATGAATTGATGGTGCCATATAAAGGAACGAGAGCGGGTTGCAGACGCCAATATCTGCCAAAAAAGCCGAAGAAATGGGGATTCAAATTATTTGTACGTGCTGGAATATTTGGACTCGGTTATGACTTCCTTCCATACGCTGGAGAAGACACGTTTCGATTCTGTTCATTAACAGACTAACCAGCCAGCTAGCTATCGTATATTTAGGTATTTTATTCACGTCCCTGGAGCTGATACGTCTACTCCGCAATAAATATGAAATCTTTAATCTTGGGACAGTAAAAAACAACCGCCTTAGGGGTCGTCAGGACAAATGCTCCTCGGAAAAACTACTGTCAAAGAAGGCTAGAGCGAACGAACCGTATAACGGAGAACAAAAGAAAATGACGTTGAAGAAGTATCGGATTCAAATAGCAATAGAGCTGCTGAAGAAAAATAGAATTGGACTTTTGAACGCGGACAAGGCAATGTGTGCCAAAAAACAGCTGCAGTCCCGAGACCTCCTACTGCAGTCCAATATGATAATACGGGACACTTACCACGGTTCACGACCTACGGACGATACGATTATTGCAATAATGGCTTCACAAACTTGCAATGTTCAAAATATAAAATAAGACGTGTCTTGTTTCGAAGAAATAGTATTTATACTCGTTTCATGTAGCTAAAATTATATGTTTTTCTCACAGAAAACATAAATGAGTCATCTATTGCAACTTCCACAAATGTTAAGAATGCTCAACATGGGTGGTTTGTTCAATGTTGGACAATGTTAAGTATACTTAACATACATTTTCTAAAAAAGTTTACATACAACATTTTTTATTTTATTTTTCCTAGGCTTACAATTACCCTATTAACTTATTTTCATGCCCAAAACAAAACAAAAATTAAAAAAAATATCTTGCGCGTTAAAGGGTTAAATACTTATCTTTTTGTCGGCACCCATCCAAAGTACAAAATGGTGTCATTTTCCTACTGCCACAAATTATGATGAAACTTTGTTCAGAAATTATGTACAAAAATGGTGTTAATTGAATATAATTCCACATAGTATCCGATATGTACTATAACTTTTCCTCCAAATACTTGAGCATAAAATACCGTGTCACTAAAAATCATTAAAAATTGGCTCATTTTCGTGGTATTCGGATAAAAATCCTGACTTTTATATTAGACCTAGGATTTTATTTTATATTACAGCTTCAGTAACAGTTAAATTCTAACTATTAACATTGATTTTAGATGGCAAAATGTATTATATAGTATTAGAAAACACGTACTGAAATTTTTGAAAAATAGAAACGTGTTCACTTTGGATGCAATAAAATCCTGGTTTCAGTGTAAATAAAAATTTTAATGTACCACAAAACGATAGATCATATGCTGAAATTAACATCGCAACTTGATTTTATACTGTTATTTTTGCTACGTTATGAGATACGATTTTTTGAAAATCGTAAAATATGCAAATCTCAGATAGTTAATAAAAGTGTCTTAAACACATAAAACTGCACTTAAATATTATTTATTTCCTAACTAAATTAAAAGCATCACTAATAATAAAGAAATACTTATGTAGAAAATTACAAAATTAATATAATTAATATAAGGATTGGTTCGTTTAATGTTTTCAATAAATTCCTTTTGCAATGCCTAAAATGCTATTGTGTTGTGTGTCAAATGATCACTGATAACGGGTTTGTCGGAAGGTTTTGCATTGAACTACACCGTCTTTTTTAAAATACATCACGAATGGGTGCAAAGTGGCCTGGTCATTTGTCCAATGAAATGATTGCTCTTCATCTTGAATAATAAACGTAAAGTTTTCTGAAAAGTCCACTAGTACTATACATCAAAAAAACCGGCCAAGTGCGAGTCGGACTCGCGCACCGAGGGTTCCGTACAAACACTTTCCATCCCTAAGTGGTTAAGTTAAGTTTACACCTGGTATGTATAGCGCCCCATATAAATTAGGTGCAAAGTTAGGTATTAAAAAAAAAAATTATGGTTTTCGTAATTATTCCTTTATCTATGCTATAAGACGTTGCTTCGTACCAAATTTCAAGATTCTGAGTTCACGGGAAGCACCCTGTAGGTTTTGATTCCCTTGCAAGTGTCGAAAATTTGCGGCATAAACGGCTGTATCTTTTGATTGCGTTGGCTTAGAAGTTTGATTTTTTCACAGCTTCAAGGGACAGTAGACCTGAGTAATTGATATAAATTTCAGCTTCATACCTCCACGCGTTCCTGAGAAAAAGGGTCTTGACAGACGGACAGACGGACAACAAAGTGATCCTATAAGGGTTCCGTTTTTTCCTTTTGAGGTACGGAACCCTAAAAATCAAAATTTAACCCTTCCTTTTATGACAGAACTTAATAAAACTCCTTTATGATAAGAAAACCATTATTTATTGGCAGATAAAAAAACGACTTTATCGTACTAATAGTGTTCTGCAATATTTACGATTTTCAAAAAATCATATCTTCTTACCAAGCAAAAATAACAGTATAAAATCTACTTGCTATAAATGTGAGGTTACGATCTATCATTTGATGGTAAACTCAAATTTTTATTCACACTGAAACCTAGATTTTATAGCGGCTAAAGTGGACCCGTTTTGATTTTTTTGAAATTTCAGTATGTTTTCTCTAAGCCAAAAATACATTTTGATAACTTTAAACTCACACCAGTTGCTTAAATTGTCATGTTCTAAAGACCAGAAAAAAAGCTAAGTCTTCATTCTTATAGGAAAGTCAGAATTCTAGTCTGAAAACTCCAAAAATTTGCATATTTATACAAATTTTCAGTGCCTCAGAATCCAGTTCTGAAGCGTACTGATTAGATATTATAACTCATTGTGGAATCGGTGGTTAGTAAGCTACAATTTAAAATAAACATCATTGTTAGCAAAAGCCCATAAGCAGAGTTCGAACCTATAGTTTATGAGAGTAAGAAAATGACAACTTTTCAAACTTCAAATGAGTGCCAATCGAAAAAAAAAAAACAGAATAAAAAAACTCAAGGATTTAGTGATTTCATGCCTCAAAGTACATTCCTGATTTTTTTCAAGTAAATTCAAAATTAGTCAGCACACCCCTTCAGCTGTTTTCATATGGAATGACTCGTTCAGTAATGCAAATATATGACGTATAATATATTTCGCACATTATTGCCATAATGAAAGCTGGTTTATAGCGCCACTAATCCTTGGGCCGGACCAATACTTAGACTATATTAATTTTTAATTAAACAGCTTACAGTCAATAAATAAATAATCTGAGTCAAATAAGTAGGTAAATTAAGTCCCCTAATCCTAATAGTTCCTAAAGGTTTTCCAAGTGGCCAATTTAGAACATGTCATTATATTGTTTGTTATGCAGGTTATCAGCTCTTTGTTATGCAGAAAAAGTGTGTCCGCATCCTTACCAACACTCGGGTGCCCAATAGCTGTCGTCCTCACTTTGTTCAGCATACTCGTAAGCTATATTTATTACAATGGAAAATAAATTAAAAATATACATACTAAAACTTAAAATTAAAAAGAATCCCCCAGTACTGAATCCGTCTGAGGCATCGTCCCCAGCACGCTCGCACACTCGTAAGCTCCTTACATTGCCCTGTATATATATTTTGGAAGCAGCACTTTTCGTCAGGAAAAATGCACACTTATTTAAAAAAAAGGTCGTTAAATCGCAAAGACGTAACAAAAACCAATTAGAATTACCAGTGTATAAACTAGCGATGTATAAAAACGGTCCTTATTACCAATGTATTAAAATATCAAACAAAGTGCCAGAGTCAATTAGAGAGGAAACTAAAGACACAGTATTTAAAAAAAAGCTGATAACACTGTTAACCCACAAATGTTATTATTCAATTGATGATTTTTTAAATGATGAATTTTTGAGTGACTAAATATTTACTAATTATTTCGTAAATTGATAGAGGTACATACATGAGTATATAGTTAAAATCACTATTATTATTAAGAACCTAGCTATAAGTAAATTGCCGTGCCCTAACAGGGTTCATGTATTGGACATATCTGTAATTAAGTAAGACCTAATGTACAACATGATTAACATGCAATAAATGAATTATGAATTATGTTAATTATAATTAGGTATCAATATGTGAACTCGCTTCAATTGTTAACGGCACAGAAGCGTGTTCAGATATTTTGATCACATAAGGTGGAAGTACTAGTACCTACCTACTCGACATTGCAACTATTGCAAGGGATATTTATTTTATGTTTCGTAATAGTACGTTAATTAACACGTCTATCGCAAATTTATTCATCCCTTATGAGAGGTATGACTTATACCTTTATTAAATGGTATTTATATCATATAATGATCATATAAAAAAATCTCGTAATGTAATGAAATGTAAGTCAATAGGATTGTCCCAGTACATGTCACGTGCTTTTGCAGGCAGTCAGGTTGTATATTTTATTATTTTGCATGTGAAATTCGATAGCTACAAACATTTCTCATGTATTCATTCCATTTGCTATGAAAGTAACGGTAATCTTATCTTATTTATCGCAGTTGAAAGTATGGTGACGCGTATTAGTACCGCGTCGAGTACTAGTACTTCCACCTTATTTACGCACAAATTTAAGAAGTTTACTGTACCCACTCAAAAACAAGATAGCATATTTTTCAAGCGACTAAGAGTGATAGCCTTGCTAGTACTACAGTGTGTGGAGCCTATCAATTCAACCTTGGGTTTAAAAATACACAATTAAAAACTATATATCATCGACCTCCCCACATATACGAAATCTCGCCCATCAACGGCAGCTCCGTGTAGTGCTCCACTCCGCTCACCACACACACGAAGGGATGGACCCTGACGTACCGGTGAAGCCGTGCACGAACACGACGGTGGTGCGCGAGGCGTTGTACCAGGAGTGCGCCAGGATCTGCCCCGCCTCGCCCAGCGGCAGCTCCGTGTAGTGCTCCACGCCGCTCACCACACACACGAAGGGCTGGACCCTGACGTACCGGTGAAGCCGTGCACGAACACGACGGTGGTGCGCGAGGCGTTGTACCAGGAGTGCGCCAGGACCTGCCCCGCCTCGCCCAGCGGCAGCTCCGTGTAGTGCTCCACGCCGCTCACCACACACACGAAGGGATGGACCCTGACGTACCGGTGAAGCCGTGCACGAACACGACGGTGGTGCGCGGGGCGTTGTACCAGGAGTGCGCCAGGATCTGCCCCGCCTCGCCCAGCGGCAGCTCCGTGTAGTGCTCCACGCCGCTCACCACACATACGAAGGGATGGACCCTGACGTACCGGTGAAGCCGTGCACAAACACGACGGTGGTGCGCGAGGCGTTGTACCAGGAGTGCGCCAGGATCTGCCCCGCCTCGCCCAGCGGCAGCTCCGTGTAGTGCTCCACGCCGCTGCAAACAAAACGCATATTTACTCGTCGCAGCACCGTAGTCCATGAAGGAAGACCCGAGTTGTTAATTAAAACAAATGTCAATAGTACACATGGAACACGTTCACCTATATCTATATTCTATATTTATATATATGACGGCGCGCTGGCAAATATGATGCCCGTTATTAATAGTTTGATTTGATTATCCGATTTTCTGTGTAATCTAAACGGTTAATTTGATTTTAAGATTGTAAATCCTAATAGTAACTAGTGTTGTTTACATCAATGAAATAGTTGAGGGTAACTTTAGATAACGCTTGACATTAATAAAAATGTTGAAGGTATATTGAAATAAGAGCGGGGCACCCCGAATAGGGTAGTAGGCAGGCGCCAATCGGTGACAGCTGGTCACTTGACGGACAGCTGGGCACGAGAGTGCATGCATACTAACCTATTGGCTCTCAATCAGTATTTATCTTGTTAATCTTTCTTTATTTTGATTCCGAGTGTGTTTAAATAAAACCAGTGATTGTTATCCATACTATACTATAATACTATATACTATATACTATGGTTCACTAATGTTTGACCAAAAAACGTTTGACAAATGATCACTTGACCAAACAACGTCTCACCAAATATTCATTAGGCAAACGAGACATTTGACAAAAGTATCATATTACCAAAAGTCACTTTACAAATGATCATTTTACAAACACTACACTTGACAAAATATCATTTTACAAAATATCATTTTACAAAATATCATTTTACAAAATATCATTTTACAAAATATCTTTTTACAAAATGTTATTTCATGTCTTGTCTTGTCTTGTCTTGTCTTATCTTATCTTATCTTATCTTATCTTACCTTATTTACGTTTTTTTATGGATATAAAAAAAAAAATAACCTAACCTAACCCGGCCGGGTCGGATCTGCTCTGAAATTGATTCACCTCAAGTTTGGTCAAATGACTCAGTAGCTAAATGATCATTTGGTCAAATGATTATTTGTAAAATGAAAATTTAACATCTGATCATTTGGTGAAGTGAATCATTTGTAAAATGACTTTTTGTAAAATGATCAATTGGTGAAACGTTTTTTTGGTGAAACGTTGTTTGGTCAAGTGATCATTTGTCAAACGTTTTTTGGTCAAACGATAGGACACCATATACTATACTATCCATACTAATATTATAAATGCGAAAGTGTCTGTCTGTCTGTCTGTCTGTCTGTTACCTCTTCACGCTTCAACCGCTGAACCGACTTAGATGAAATTTGGTACCTATGGAGATAGTTTGAGACCCGGGAAAGGACATAGGCTACTTTTCATCCCGAATAAATTTAGTGTTCCCGCGGGATGAGCGGGTAACACCGCGGGGCACAGCTAGTAATATTATAAATGCGAAAGTGTGTCTGTCTGTCTGTCTGTCTGTCTGTTACCTCTTCACGCTTAAACCGCTGAATCGATTTTGATGAAATTTGGCATGGAGATAGTTTAAGATCCGAGGAAGGACATAGGATAGTTTTCATCCTGGAAATTAATGAACGATTACTAGGTAACTAACTCATATAAATAAGACCCGCGCGATTTCCGCGCGATTCTATAATCGCGCGGTTCCCGCCGTGTCTGAACCGGGCCTAAGTGTTTTGGCAAATTTGACCTCTAAGGGGGTTAAAATGGGGTGCAAAGTTTGTATGGGGAAAAATTATTTTTTTTAGCTAGAGACTTAAAACTTTGTAGAAAGAATAACTTATTAAAACACAAAAAAGTAATTTCAGCGTTTAAGAAAATTCTATCTCAACGGGGGTTAAAAAAGGTTGAAGGTTTTAGTAGTAGGGTAGTCATTTTGTTTGTCAACAGGTCAATTTTCTAACTCCAAATCCATGCATCGCTCTATATCTTGCAGTCATTTTTGCCAAAAATTAAAAGCATCAGGTAACTGACGGAATAAGTATTAAACATCCTGCAAACAATTCCCGCAATCTAATTGGAAAATCTTCTAAAATTCGTTAACAATTGCATATCAGTGTCTGCCACTGTTTGAAATGTAATATGTCTAGACCATTTTAACTAAGAATACAATTGACTTACCTATTTTAATATCTTCGTCATCATCAAAAATCTACGCGGACGAAGTCGCGGGCGGCCGCTAGTTACAAATAAAACCACAAAAGCGGTTACCTAACCAATTATTCCCTACGTACCTAAACCGATAAAAATTTGGTAAACAACCCCTATCGATTCCAAGGCTGGATGCCATATAAAAGTGAAAGTTTATGTTTTCCTGTTTTACACCGTAGTCACCGTACCTAGTCAAAATATGCATGTGCGTATCGCGTAATCTGGAGAAACGTCCGTTGTTTGATTTCCGGACGCATTCGTCACTTCACTACTTAGAAATTAAAATAAAAACTACCAGCCCCTATTTTGCTAAGCAGAAAAATGCATTGCGTTCATGATTTTTAAAGACTTTTAACGAGTTAGGTAAAAGATCGTATTTGTTTTGGTAGTGAGATATTATACTTTTGTAAATAACATACCTGTAATAATATCTCAGTTTGGGAGTGTCGTCATCGAAGATCGCATCTGAAAAATAACACTAATATAGCTTAAACGTAAAGATATTTGCCTTTGCATTAAATAGGGACATAGAGGGATATCTTCTAATCAAAGGGTCTAGCAGGCTAAGCTAACAAGAAGTGCCCCCAACGACGGATTCGATCATTCTTTCAGGTGGTGTACTGGCAAGTCCTAAGAACGCTCCATGCTTAATATCAGTCCTCGATCTTTTTTTGTTTTCGAGTTATTCAAGATAATGTAAAATAATCAGCGTATCACTGAAAGTGGCATATTTTGTAAACTATTCAAGTTAGATTAGGTAACCGAATAAAATTATATTTGACAATAATAAAATTGGCTACAAAATGCATATTTTTAACCCGCATCATGTCCTTATACTAATTCAGTATGTAAAAAATATTTTTATTATTTCTTCTGTTTTTTTTACTTCTCGCGGAGGTACTCCTTCAGAAAAAATATGCATGAGTAGCCACTGTACCCGCTATATACACATGTAAAAATATTTGTATAAATCCTCGTGCGCCATGTCAAAAAAAAACATTATCGAACAAGTAGTTACGAGCATAAAATATATAAATAAAGTACTAGTGCAGAGTGTAGGTAAGTTAGTACGTAGATATATAATTTCTTCTAATAAACCTATTTATAATGCAACGACGATGACATGTCAACGTTGATAACATTTGACACATAATATTATCTGCATTTGTTTTATTTGCATTTTGTGTTAGAAAATTGATAACATTAAGTTTATACACCAAAAGTCGACACTTAGCACACAAAGTATCATCATTGATATAAATATTTTTATTTTTATAAGTCTTGTGAAAAAACATTAAAAAATATTCATGGCAACGAAAATGCATAAAAATAAAAACTGGGCAAGAGGCTGATTTAAATATAGCAAATGCACAAATAAGTGTAGGTATCTATATATAGCGGGTACAGTGGCTACTCATGCATATTTTTTCTGAAGGAGTACCTCCGCGAGAAGTAAAAAAAACAGAAGAAATAATAAAAATATTTTTTACATACTGAATTAGTATAAGGACATGATGCGGGTTAAAAATATGCATTTTGTAGCCAATTTTATTATTGTCAAATATAATTTTATTCGGTTACCTAATCTAACTTGAATAGTTTACAAAATATGCCACTTTCTGCTGATTATTTTACATTATCTTGAATAACTCGAAAACAAAAGAAGATCGAGGACTGATATTAAGCATGGAGTGTTCTTAGGACTTGCCAGTACACCACCTGAAAGAATGATCGAATCCGTCGTTGGGGGCACTTCTTGTTCGCTTAGCCTGCTAGACCCTTTTATGGAGAAATTAGAGGAGATGAAAT
Source organism: Apotomis capreana (assembly GCA_947623375.1). Taxonomy (NCBI): domain Eukaryota; kingdom Metazoa; phylum Arthropoda; class Insecta; order Lepidoptera; family Tortricidae; genus Apotomis; species Apotomis capreana. The sequence continues at coordinate 142,179 of OX392499.1, forward strand.
AACATTATTTACAATGCCTCACATGGAGCGAGAGATATTATGTTATTAATGGTGAACGCCTACATGTTCATGTTTAGTAATCTATATAAATTTCGAAATGCGATAAACACTAATACTTATGCCGCCATGACACAATCGTCGTGTTTCCATTTGTTGGCCCGACATTACATTACGTCAGAGTCGGTTCGGTTCCAATTAACGGCCGCCGCCGCCACCGCCACCGGTGATGTTACTGTCGCGAGCTCGCGTGTTCCACGGCTCCACATTCGCACACGCGACCTTGCGATGTGCAGAATAAAGTGCACATTCTAAATTTCCGCTGAAGAGATAGCGGATTTTAAAGAGAACAGCAAGATGTGACGTGCGGTTGAACCGGCGGCGGCGAGTCTGTTGTAAAGCGGATTCGATTGCGAGCGCGAAACCCGAGCGGCGCGACGCGACTCCGCCCTCGGTAACTGTGCCAAGGAAAGTTGTTGTCAATCAGGGCCGGCAGCCGCCTGTGCCTCTGCCCTGCCTCCGCACAGAGAACTTATCCAGACTGCTCCGCACCAGGCACAGGAACAACTTGAAAGCGGAAATGAAAAGCAGACGCTGTTATTAAAACCGGCCAAGAGCATGTCGGGCCACACTCAGTGTAGGGTTCCGTAGTTGCTCATCCTTTACAATAGACGGGCTTAAAACAGCGGTTTTAAGCCCGAGGTTTTAGTTACGACTAAGATTTCAAGCTCTATAAAAAGGTCGTACACGCCAATATAACTGTAATTACTTATTACCTTCTGGAAGTCAACTCAGGTACGTCCTATTAAAGAAAATTATGAAATTTTGCGATAACTCAAAAACGGTATAAATAACCGATTTTGTTCAATATAGTTTTCATTGACGAGATAAGGCCTCATTTTCACGATTTTTTTCATAATTTTTTGACCCGTGGTTGAAAAGTTAGAGGGGGGGGACACTATTTTTTTTTATTTTCGGAGTGAATATTTACAAAACTGCTGACTGTATCAAAAAATAATGTTGAGAGACTCCTATTATTTTTAAAATACCTATTCAACGACACCCCACACACTAGTGTTGGAACGGAAAAAAGTCACCCCCACTTTAGGTGTTCGAGAGGTACCCGAAAAAAAAAGTTTTTTTTTTAATTTTATTTTACCGTTCTGTCGGCGTTATACATACACATACTCATACCAAATTTCAGCTTTCTAGTACTAATGATCACGGAGCTAAGCCGCGGACGGACGGACGGATTGACGGACGGACGGACGGACAGACGGACATGGCGAAACTATAAGGGTTCCTAGTTGACTACGGAACCCTAAAAAGTTATGTCGTATCAACAGTAAAGTGTTTGTTGAAAACATCAGTTGATAATCGTTTAACACAAGGCAGTCTAGTCCCTCTTGGACGCAGTTGGTAAATAAGTGTAGCTGGCATTTAGGGTATTAACCGAGAATTATTAGGTAAATATGTAAATGTTTACTACGTCTACATAGCACAAGATAAAAAACGAAGTCTACCTACTGCAAAACAGTTTGCTCTCCGTCGATGACAGAATGCGTCCACTCGGCCTTGGCATTCACAAACTGAATCTGTGCTTGAACTATTCAATCTATTATTGAATGTTGTTGTTAAGTCTAATTATATAATTATCGATAATCACCACTATGAAATTTCAAAACACTAAAGTTCTAATTATAACTACTTTTTTGAAAAGTTAATAAGAATTGTGCTGTA